>CM029281.1:20305694-20588194 GCA_016920895.1 Vaccinium myrtillus
ATAGTACCAAAGGGATCGGATCTCCTCCATCTCTCATCCAAGTACAAGCCCGAGTCAAAGGGATCGGATCTCCTCCAACTCTCAAACCTCGTCCCGCAAAGTCCAAAGGAGTGATCGTCATCTCCCCAAACCCGAAGTGAAAAGTGTTGGTGGTGTCCCACCAACGCTCCACCAAAGCCCTCACCCAGTGCCGCCCCCTAGTCTCCATCAAAGTCCGGATAAACGGAGTAAAACCCGAGGCGTCCACAAGCCACCTCACCTCACCGGTAATGCCGTACGCTTGCTCCAAGCAATCAAGAGCCACCATATGCGAACAACCCCCTGTTCACCTGTTTCAAGCACAAACTCACTCAGTCAGTACAAGCAAACAAAAGTTGCAATAAACAGAGAACAAAAACAAGGCATAAAGTTCAAATTCAAGTTCAAACACATACTGAGTCCTGTTCGACATATGTGTCAAATCCCAAAGAACTCCGGTCCTCGGGGTAGAAAGGTAATTGCGGCTCGTAAGTCTCACACCCCAGCGGTGTGATAAAGTGAAGCCGAAACACGTAAGTCTCAGGAGTAAAAGGTGGCCTGTCCCTCAGAGCCCGTCGAACCTCCTCAACAATGGTCACATGGACCGCCTCCTCTGCCTGTCTCTCCTCTCTCTCGGCGTCCCGGACAACCGCTGGTGGGGTCTGACCAACCAAGACACGCTCCAGCTCAGGAAAGTCCTGCACACTCCTAGCTAAGGACTCGTCAGTGGCCGCCTCCAAAGTATCTCCTAAGGTAGCCCCCGGAGCTCGTGAAGAACCAACCCGCGAAGGAAACAAAACTGGGTCAGAAGGCTCCCCCGTGTCGGCACTCTCCTCTACAGCCCTACTGGTACCAAGTACCCGAGTCAAGCTCCTGAAAACACGGGCAACAGGTATAACAGGGACTGTCCCCTCAGCCTGTACCCTCGCAGTCTCTACGCTCTCCACCTGTGCCTCCTCAGTCCAAGCACTCTCTCTCTACCTCAAACCACCACTATCTCTCCCCTCGCTATCACTATCGCCCGTCGCAACTAAATCCTCCATCTCTACATCCCCGGGCTCAACAACGGACTCGGGAACACTGGTCGGGGGCAAGTCTCCGCCAACTGGCGTATCACCACCTAGCACCGCACTCATAACCTCCTGAGGGACCTCAACCTCCCCAACTACAGCACCCTCAACAGCCCTCTGATCAACCAAACAGTCCACACCACCCACAGTCATCTCAATCTCAGAAATGGAAACATTCAAGTCTAAATCTATGGGTATTGAAACACTTTGAGCAAACATGGTACTTACCCGGACGTCAGCAATACTCTGATCACCGCCAATGTTGCCATGCGATTCAACCCGGTCGACCCTTGTGCTCTCAGGGTCAAAAACACCACTACCACTGCCCTCCTCATGGGTCTGAACCGGAGCATCCCCTGATGCCCCTGCCGGCGAAGCACCACCGACGCCAGCCGCACGGCGCTCGTCGCCAGCCGTGCGGCCTCCTTCTTCGCGACCTCCCTCAACCGCACGGGCCCCCTCATCACCCGCCAGTACTAGATTTTGCTCGACATCAGTGGGAATAGTCGCGGTTGAGACGTCCTCACTCGAAATAATCGTGACCGAATCATCCACGGTCAGATCCGCCGCCCTCTGGCTATCCTCCGCCGGCGGCGGCGATGTACGGTCGCTCGAAGAGAGTATACTCGCTTGTGGCTCACCAGAATCAACTCCTTCCTCGTCGGAAGAAGCCCTTGGATCACCGGAGCTCGCCATAGCCGAAGGACCCCCAAGTTTTGGTGTAGAGTTTTGGGATTTTCGGAAGAAAAATCAACAAAGCGAGAGAAGGATTGTTGGGTCGGCTCCCTATAAGGGTTATGGAGTGGGATTTCGAGTAAGAAAGAGTAATACTCGGAATATGAGGCAGTTACCAGAAACAAAAATCGATTTTGAAGAAAATAGGAACCGCACGGCTTGTCTGGTACACCGTGCGGCTTTCACTGATGAACCGTGCGGTTCACCCCTCTCTTTCCAAAATCACACTTACCCCCCCCGTTCATTCATACCTTCAAAAGTGGCCCTAGCGCGCCTTAATCACGAGATTTTAAAATTTCCCGCGCTTAAAAGCCCTCAACGGCATTCATAAATTTCCAGGAAATATTTATTCTGACAAATGTTTTCAAAAAATCATTTTAAGTCCTCAATGGCATCAATCATTTTAAGTCCTCAATGGCATCGATTAATTTTTCAAAAAAAATCATTTTAAGTCCTCAATGGCATCGATTAATTTTTCAAAAAAAAAAAAAAAAAATCATTTTAAGTCCTCAATGGCATCCATTAATTTTTCAAAAATCATTTTAAGTCCTCAATGGCATCCATTAATTTTTCAAAAATCATTTTAAGTCCTCAATGGCATCGGTTAATTTTTCAAAAAAATCATTTTAAGTCCTCAATGGCATCGGTTAATTTTTCAAAAAAATCATTTTAAGTCCTCAATGGCATCGGTTAATTTTTCAAAAAAAAAATCATTTTAAGTCCTCAATGGCATCGATTAATTTTTCAAAAAAAAATCATTTTAAGTCCTCAATGGCATCCATTAATTTTTCAAAAATCATTTTAAGTCCTCAATGGCATCAATCATTTTAAGTCCTCAATGGCATCGGTTAATTTTTCAAAAAAAATCATTTTAAGCCCTCAATGGCACCAAATTTAAAATTTTTCCACAATCCATCATGGCATTGTTTATTACTCAGAAATCATTTGGTGCCTCCAGCAAGGCGATCCAAGTTTTTCCAAAATCCCTCTATGGCATTTGTTAAAATCTGTTTGCCCCGAACTACGATTGGTCTGATCCCTACAAACAAGGGTACGTAGGAAGCTCTCTGCTCGACCGCGTTTCTGAATCATTTTCCTCTTGCACTTGAGCGTTCAAAATTGGGACGTCTATGTCTTTGACGTGACTTGCACCTCAGAATGATGACCAAGTCTCGCCAAAGAGGGGCAACTGTAGACACCCCAATTTTGGATACCCATGCATGCCCAATGACGAATGAAACGTTTAAACCACCATGGAACTTGTCCAGGAATATTGGAAACTCAGCCTCACAAGCCGTGCGGCTCCTGTTACAGGCCGTACGGTTCCTTTTTCTTTACCCAAGCCGCACGGCTTCCTCCTATGAGCCGCACGGCTCCCTCATACAAGCCGCACGGCTTGTGTCGTTATCCTCTGCAAAATTCCTGACGAACTGGCTCAGGAATATCATCATCCCCTCACCGCCGAATCTCATCATTTTTATTCCTCCTAAATCAGCTATAAATAAGAGCATCCTCTTCCTCTCAAGACCACCAGAAAAACCACCCCGAAAGAACTCTGTTCGATTTTCCGGCAAAATCCTCGTCCGAAACCACCAACAAACTCCCTCAAAACTTCACACTTTCAATTCCCCTATACCGTTCCCGGTTAAACCAAGCCTTGATTCTACAAGTCCAAACCCGAAGAATTCGGAGTTTTCAACTTCTGTTTCGAGTTCCCGAAAGGTATAAACTGTTTTCGAGTTTCGATTTTCAAATCGCGGCTCCCCGAGGGCATTCCCGAATTGATAACGATTTCAACAACCGTATATTGACTCGGTAAACTATTTTCAAAATAAAAACCGGCTTTTCGGAGCCGTACCGGGCGATTTTTCTCAATAAGCGCACGGTACGATCCGTACCGGAAATGAGTTTCACTTCAGTGAATTGATTACAAACAAAAACAATCCATTTTGAGTTGATTTGCAGAAGAAAATCGGGTTTTTGAACGGATCCTGGCTCACTAGTCCCGAAACAAGATTTTTGAAAAATGGGGTGCACGCAAGCCGCGCGGCCTGCTGCATAAGCCGAACGGCTCCCATGCAGGAGCCGCACGGTTCTCGTTTGAAACCGAAATTTTTACTCTGTTTTCCCTCTGTTCGTACCCTGTTTCTCTGATCTCCTCTGCAATTCTCTTCTGTTTATTACACTATCCACCCTTCACTATCTCATTATCATTATTTAATTCTCTTGTTTAAATTTTATTCCCGTTATGGTTTCAATTAATTTCTTTATTTGCTAGTTTATTTGTCAAAGTTCTTAATAAAATATTTTCTACAAAAATCCCACAAATTATTTAGTAGAGACCGAGGATCCCTCGGGCGAGCGGGATGCTTTTCACTAAAACCTTCCCCGCGCGTAACCTGGCTTCCGAATCCAAACAGAATCTTTTTCGCAAATCAAACCCTTTTCCAAAACGGCATGAGAGTCAACATTATTTTTTTTAAACGGTTTCTCAGGTACCAAATATTTTTCCAAATTTTAAAACCTGGGTGGCGACTCATTTTTTTGTTTTCACATCCGAACTTCGAGCGAGCCGCGTGGATCCGACCGTCCACAATAAACAGACTCGAAACGCAAACTGACTCAATTTGAAGTGAAAACTTGACTCGACACTTGAAGACTTCCAAGACTCGTGGAAGGTTGAATTATTGCATGGCCATTGATGGTTCATTGGTTCGGCGAGGTGTTCAGTTTCGCCATTGGAGCAGAAATGGACCCATTGTCAATGAGATCTTGAATCTTGTGGCGGAGGCGATGACACTCATCGGTAGCATGACCATGCACTTGATGGAAGGCACAGAAGGCATTTGGGTTGTGGTAGGCTGGGAGCTTTTGAGGCAGGGGGGTTGGAAGGAGTGGTTTGAGAAGACCGGCTTCGTGGAGCTCTTTATACACTAAGGATAAGGGTGTGGAGAACTGTGAGAGGGTTCTTTGTGGTTTTTGAGAGCGGTTGGTTTGGACTGTGATTTTGTTGATGGGTGCTGCTCGGTTGGGGTTATGTTTTGTGGAGCCGGATGAGGTGTTTGCATATAGGGTGTTGTTATCCCTGGAGTTGTTGTTCTTGGTTTTTGGAGTGGGGCCATCTTTTTCAAGAATGTCGTCCCGTATTGCTTCCTCAATTGACAGGCCTGTCTCAAAGTAGGTGTCAAAGTTATGTGCCTGGGCCATCACCATGTACTGAGCCAAGTCGGGTTGTAGATTATTGGTTATGATCCTCATTTGGTCCTTATCACTGGGGCGATCGGTCATTTGTGCGGCCTTCGCCCTCCATCTTTTCACAAACTCTGCGAAGGACTCCTTCTCTTTCATTTTGATACCTTCAAGCTCACGAATAGTGACCTTAAGCTGCACATTGTACTCATACTGCTTAATGAAAACAGCCACCATTTCTTCCCATGTTTGCCTCCTTGAGATGTCAAGAGACAAGAGCCATTGAAGTGCGGGCCCTGTGAGAGTTTCATGGAACATTTGGACCATAGTGGGCTCATCAACATCTTGCAATGAAAGGGAGCTCACGTATGCCTGAATGTGTCCCCTTGGATCTTTGGTACCATCGAATTTCTCAAAGTTCACATGTTTGAATTTCTTAGGGAGTTTGGCACCCGGGAAAAGGCAGAGTTGTTCCATGTCGAACCCGATGATGGCCCGCTGCTCGTTCTTAGCTATTGACTCCTCAAGCTTAGCAATCTTGGCTAGCATCTCGGCCAATTGAGGGTTTTCAGCAGGTTGCTCTTGGCGGTCATCATTAGGAATTTCCTGGTTTTGGGGCCCGCCTTCAGGCATTTGAGGTTGGGGTGGAGGCAGCCGGCTTTGGATATTTATCATGATTGCCATGAGTTGGGCAATTCGAGTGTCATTCCGGACCCTCTCATCTTGCAGTTCCTTCCTCAGTTGCTCCATCTCATTCGGGGGATCTTGTTCCTGATCTGCCGACATACTTGTTCCAGACACTGGCGACAAAGGTTGAGATAATCTTTGTTCGGGGGGGCGGATCCAAACAGGCAAGGTTTTCTTGATTCAGGACTGACAGTAAAGCAAAAAGTCAAACTCAAATTGTGCCCCTGGTTTTATTGAAGGAAATGTCGTGCATGTGTCGTTGTCATGTCGAAGACCTAGATTACCGGTCTCGGTCTCACTTAAGGCATTGCACGGATGTACGAAACAACAACCACGGGTAGGTCGTGACAGGCAGGTTAAATTCCAAGCGCCGTGGAATCAGAGCCAATCTCCTTATAGACCATCCGAGACAGAGCAAAAAGGTTGTTGAAATCCGGATACAAATGCACTTAAGGCTAGCCCGAATCACGGGAGCCGTTCGGGCACTGGCAGACACCGAGGTATCTCAAACTCCGTGGATTTAAAGTCTCCTAGATCAAGTCGAGCTTTGAAGATTGCCCCAATCCTCAAGTTTTCTTTTAAGTGATAAGCCCCCGATATCGGATGATCGGATTTGGGAAATTCTCCATCCACACGATTCCGACAATGATCTAAGATCGGATGCCTAAGGGCGATTGACCCTCCTCGGGCCAATGTCCCTTAAACCCGTTTAGATCGGTGTTAGGAATTTGATGATCCAAATTTTCCCACGTCCAGGTCGTCCTAAAGGCTAACTTATAAGAACAACGCGCATATGGGATGCACGACTCATCATCGGGCCAAGACAACCTTCTACTAACCGCCGGGGACCTAACTTATGCTTTACTAACAACATGTAAGATGAGAATATGTACGGGTGCTAATGTATGCATGTATGCAGTGTGGCATGCTTGAGAAAATGGTAACACATAGCACGTAACAGAATATAACACATAATCCTAACACATTGGTTGGTTATCTAACATGGGGTTCTATAGTTATCTATATGCAAAGGCCGGTTTTGGTTTAAGATGGGTACCCCAGGACTCAAAGCCAAAGCCGTCTCCCACCGCTGAGGATCCCGCAAGGCGATGGTAATAACGACAATTGTGACTTATCACCGTCGGGGGGTGCTGAGCATTTCGGGATTCCCCGTCACCGGCAAGCCGGGCGGGATTGCCGAAACACGCCAGCGAGGCTAGTAACCATGCACGTGCAATGCAAAAAGTCCATAAAAACAATATTTTCAAAATCCTTTAAACATTTTTCAAGTTTAGCTCTCAATGATTAATGCACATTTTAATAAAATTACACATAAGTGTAACAGTACTAAAATGCATATTAATGCTCAGTCCCCAGCGGAGTCGCCAGCTTGTGAACACCCCGCGGGAGCGCGATGTGTCCACGAAATTGAAGATTGATTTGAAAAACGGTTTGATTGATTGAATGGAGTCGCCACCCGGATTTGAGGACCGTACCCGAGAAACCATTTGAAAAATGACTCTTTTGCCCTTGAAATGGAAAATGCTTTACCGGTCTCCAAAATGAGATTTCTCGGTCCGGAGCTAGGTTACGTGAGGGGAAGGAATTTAAAGCACCCCTCACGCCCGGCACATTTACTCTGGTCTCTACTAAATGTTTGAAAAGATTTTGAAAACATTGTTTAAACGGACTTCTAACACAGATTTATGCGAAAACACAACAAATACATCAACAAGATTAATGAAATATGGGTGGATGCTTGTGCAAAATGTCATGTGTGGATGATTTATATGCAAAAGATGCTAAAATTACACTAAATAGCCCCCAAACTACCTTTAGATGCCCTGAAATTGATCACAAATACTTAAACCATCACACCGGATTGCGCAATGCAGGCACTGGATTGCAATCCAGGGCGCCCTGATTAGCATCCGCACACTGGATTAGGCAGATCGAGGCACCCTGGATTCAATCCAGCGCTTGGATGGCCTCCCGATGTTAAAACTCAAAACTCCATTTTTGACAGAAGCACCAAATGCAATGCTTTTAACTAACTCATATGCACTCTAAAAGATGTATAACAACACAAGAGCAAACTTGAACCTTAAATTTAACTCAAATGCATGATATGAGCTTGAAAGAAACTTGATTTTGAATGATTTTTGGAAATATATACAACAAATGCTAATGAAGAACTTCCATTTTTCTCAAATTTGAAACCTTTCCAAACTCTTAACTAGTATGAAGAACTAGTAAGAGCTTGGATGGTATCCCCCTCAAGGGGCCTTTTGAGCACAATGGTAGAAAAACTACCTTGAAACCTTGATTTGTGAACTTTGGAGAGTTATTTGGGATTATTTTTGGAAGTTGAGTGAACTGGATTTTGATTATTGGAAGTGTATCAAATCGATTATAGGTGGTTTGATTGGGGTTTGATTGTGGATGATGAGAAATGGGTAGAATCAAGTGAGTTTGTGGAGTTAGGATGAAGGAAAATTGAGTTTTGATGGTTGAAAATGGATGGGATTGAGAGGGATCGGTTGGGGATGAGTTTCGGAAATATTTGGGCGGAATAACATGAGGGAAAGAGGTGAGAGCCGATGCTCTAAATGGAGGAGGAGAGGTGGGTATTTATAGCCAAAGGAAGGGTCAAAATGGGTCATTTGAACCCTTAGAGGTGAGGTTCAAAGGGTCACCAAAATACCTTACTCTCTCTCAACAATATTCTGCAGAAAAATCCTGAAAGATCCTCAAGACGCTCCTCCCCACTCACGAACTTGGGCGGCAAGTACTGAGGTGAGTCCAGCGCCGCATTAAGGCAATCCAGCGCCCGGGTGAGTCCGGCGCCTGGAATAGGGGAATCCAGCGCCTGGATGGCGAGACAAAGACAAAATTCCAAACTTCGCGGGCCATTCCGGTGCTACCGAACTCCGTTTTGCGTATGGTTTGAAGCGTTGGAAAGCTTATCAAGTCTACTTTCTAACCCAAGTGGTTTGAACCCAATATGATTTGTACATCAAAATATGTGACCATTTTACCCTCGAAGGTCGGAAGAATGAATCGTTTCGGTAAAATGGGCATATCTCCCTCATTTCAAAATGGATTGGGACGCGTTATATAGAAAAGAGGGTTTTGAGTGTACTAGAAGGTGGTGCAAGATTGGGTTTATTTTGGAAAGGTTTAGGAGGGGTTTTCAAGTTCACAATCAAGCTTCGTGTACTCTTATCGTGCATATTCATCATCGGGGATGCCAAGGACTTTCATGGGTTCAAATTGGGGTGTCTACAGAACCCTTTGGATGCCCACTCAAGCCCTTTGAGTTGCCCACTACTGGGCATTGAATTATATCTCCCACTTGCACATAGTGGGCACAACCTAGCCATGCATTCTCTCTATCATTTCTTGTTCATACTAGTAAGAGAGACTCATGCGACCACCGAGCGCATCTGCACATAAATTTTGGAGTACTATGCTAATTTTTTTTTTTAAAACCAACATAATAACATCTCATAAAAAGTCTCGGTATGCCCTAGACTCATTTGACCTCATCGGATTAAGCATCTTTAATCCCTCTTGAGTACTAATACTCAAAGCTATGCTTAACCCACAAAAGTTATAATGTACTTACGATCATGTCGCTAACCGGTGGCGCCACAACCTCGTCGACGATGCTACATTATCATTGATGTGTTATCAAATAGTCTTCCCATTGCCCTCATGCCACTTAATATTGGTACAACTGTTCACCCGAATGCCCCTTTAGACCGAATCAATCATTGACATAGGTAACACACTAAAGCAATGATCAGCTCTCCTCTATCTTGTGACATAGTCAAAAGTCACAAAGGGCATAATATGGGTCATTTAAATGACCCAATAGACTCACACGGTGAAGAAGTAGGGATCTATTCTCTCACCTCTATCATTGGTCGTATTAGCACATGTAGTATGAAATACATGCTACGATGGAGTTCTCTTTTAAAAAAGAGCGTATGTCTAAACTCTCTACACCGTCCGTATCTTGGTCTAGTCGTCAATTTAAGCGCCTCACCCGAGTCTCCTATTCGCTCGCTACTTTGAGCGCCAAATTAAAAAAATGCATCTCGGCTTAACACAGGCTACATGGAATGTGGGTTGTCCATGTACGGTCTAAGTAACAAGATAGACCTCATCTTAGCTTCAACTAAGGCGACATTAGTAAACATACGTCTCATCTCTCGCTCACTATCACACAGCCGGAGAGGCGATCACTCGTGTGAGTGAGCCGATCTCTACCGTCGACATACACATAATATAATACGTGTGTGAATAATCATGCTATATGAGAAACGAAAATAACATCATATGCATTTAAAGACAAATATCCCAATGGTCAACAAATAAACAAAGTACAATCAAAGTCTACGAAGTCCTAAACTCCTAACATGAGCCTCGAAAAGCATCTCTAGCTATAGGCTTTGTTAGAGGATCAACAATCATATGACTTGTAGAAACATGCTTCAGACCACTTCATTTTGCGCAACCATCTCTCGAATGTAGTGGTAACGTATGTCAATGTGCTTGGTTTTCCATGATACTGGATCCTTCGAATAGGCAAGTCTTTGCCATACTATCACAAAGCCACATTACATGATCGAAGTTTCGTGACAACTCCAAGGTCTTGAAAAACCTCCTCAACCAAATCGCTTCTGTCTCAGCTTGACGAGCAAACTATGTACTCGCCTCCATGGTCGACAAAGCTATGCATGATTGCTTCTTCTTTGCTCCATGTTATAGCGCCATTGTTTAGTAAAAACACATAACCCGAAGTTGATTTGCGTTCATCTAAGTCACTACCCCAATCAAAGATCACTATAACCAATTAAGCGCAAGTTCGTACCACGATAGCAAAGTACATAAATCTTGTTCCTTTTAGGTACCCGAGTATCCTCTTCATTGCTTTCAATGAGCAAGTCCAGTTTGACTGGAATCTCTCGACAAAGCCAATCACGTAACATATATCGTGCCGTGTACACATCGTAGCGTACATTAGGTCACCGACAAAGACTCGCATAGGGAACACGAGATATCTTTTCTCTTTCATCTTGAGTCTTAGGACACATGTTTTGGCTAAGAGGCCTTTTCCAATTGGAGTGTCAATGGGCTTACAGATTATGCATGTGAAAACGTTCAAGAATTTTCTTGATATAAGCCTCTTGGGATAAAACCAAGAAGTCTCTTTGAACGATCTCTTACAATTTTCACCCCGAGGATGTAATCTGCTTCACCCATGTCCTTCATTTCAAACATAGAGGACAACCACCCTTTGGTGGTGACAATTATCTCTTTTTTATTTCCAGCCAATAATATATCATCAACATATAATGACAATATGATGAAACTTTCCTTGGACCGTTTAACATAGACACAATGGTCTTCCTCGACCATCGTAAACCCATTCGATAGAATGGCTCGATGAAATCTAAGGTACCATTGCCTAGATGATCGCTTTAAGCCATAAATGGACCGATTAAGCTTGCAAACTTTGCGCTCTTGTCCTTTGACCACAAACCCAAAGAAGTTGATCCATATAGATCTCTTCATCTAGGTCCCCATTCGGAAATCTTTGTTTTAACGTCCATTTGGTATAGTTCCAAATCCAAATTTGCTACAATGGCCGAAATAAGGCGAATCGAGGCAAACCTCACTACAAAGTAGAAAGTCTCCTCATAGTCTATTCCCTCTTGTTGGGTATAGCCCTTTGCCACAAGGCGAGCTTTGTACCTCTCAATTGAACCATCTCGCCTTGCGCTTTACTTTGAACACCCATTTATGTCCAATGGCCTTGTGCCTGGCGGAAGATTCACCAAGTCCCAAACTTGGTTAGTCCTCATAGACTCCATTTCATCATTCATTGCTTCTATCCACTCGTCTTTAGCGTAAGACAATAAAGCTTCTTGCACCTGCTCGAGGCTCATCATCGTCACGCGAAGAAACCATAAAAGCTTCCCCTTCTATCTCAAATCGACGACGGGAATGTTTCCACGATCGCTTCTACGCAATCGAGGTGGTTGTGACATGCTCCCACTTGGTGGCAACTCGCTCCCACTATCCCTAGGAGCTTGAGGAATTTCTTCCAAATTCTCTACTAAGCGATCTGGAGCAGCTTGTTCCACCATTTCAAAACACTCCATGTTTTTCTCAACCTCACCTCTGCGTGGGAATTCATTCTCAACGAAATTCACATCACGTGACTCTATTTCGCTTACGCTTCCATCGGGTTGTTCACCAAGGAACACATAGCCTTTGGCAATTGGTCGCTCCAATGCATGGCTAAGGCAATCCTCCACGCTTGAGGCAAGGCTAAGAATATGATGGTTGTGGCTTGGCAAGGCTAAGGTTGCCCTCCACGCTTGACAAGGCTAAGAATATGATGGTTGTCGGGGGCATATCCCAATCGACGCCGTGAAGTGCGAAGCGTGCCTTTCCTCTATGATGCATTGGTGTCCCCGCACGGTAAGCATGCTTGGTTATACGGCTTCATGTGCCTCAGTCCCAAGTATGTGCCCAGGGGATACCTCCTTGCAGAGAGGAGGCACGCTCGCCCGGGTTTCGATCGGCATATGCTTTTCGTGCCTTGCGAAACGAGATACATTGTTGACAGATTGTGCGAACGTCCTACGGGCAAGTAGTCATTATTGTCGGCCTTGTCTCTCCTTTGGCTATGGCACTCCCCCCGCCCCCCCCTTCCCCCTCCCCCTGTCCCTCCCCTGAAAAAGCTTGTCACCTCGTTGTGGCAAGCCTGCTGCCTTGATGACGCATTGGTGTTCCCTCGGGGATACCTCCTTGCCGAGAGGAAGCATGTTGCTCGAGACCCGATCGATTTTGTACCGCGTGTTTCCAGTGCAATGCCGAAGGCTAGCATGGATGTCGTCTTTCATGTCCCGCGATTTCACCCGAGGGATGCTTGCCCGTTGCCGGTGGTATCACCGTGTTGCGAAAGTGTGTAGTAGTGCTTATGGCACGAGGCGCATTAGTAGTGTCACGAAAGTGTGTAGTAGCGCTTATGGCGCGAGGCGCATTAGTAGTGTCACGAAAGTGTGTAGTAGTGCTTATGGTGCGAGGTGCATTAGTAGTGGCGTTGTGATGCCAAGGGCTTGGGCGGGATATTCCTTGGGTTTCTGAAAGACGTCATGCATCGCCTAGCGTTTTGTGTTGCAAGGGAACAGGCGGCACGTGCCTTGCCGATTGAGATCCCCTGTCGAAGGATTGCAAGAAAGTCCCACGGGCTAGTAGTGCTTTCGGTCGGCCTTGGATCTCCTTTGGCTATGGCGCCCCCCCCCCCTTTTGTGCCGCGTGTTTCAAGTGCAATGCCGAAGGCTAGCATGGATGTCGTCTTTCATGTCCCGCGATTTCACCCGAGGGATGCTTGCCCGTTGCCGGTGGTATCACCGTGTTGCGAAAGTGTGTAGTAGTGCTTATGGCACGAGGCGCATTAGTAGTGTCACGAAAGTGTGTAGTAGCGCTTATGGCGCGAGGCGCATTAGTAGTGTCACGAAAGTGTGTAGTAGTGCTTACGGTGCGAGGTGCATTAGTAGTGGCGTTGTGATGCCAAGGGCTTGGGCGGGATATTCCTTGGGTTTCTGAAAGACGTCATGCATCGCCTAGCGTTTTGTGTTGCAAGGGAACAGGCGGCACGTGCCTTGCCGATTGAGATCCCCTGTCGAAGGATTGCAAGAAAGTCCCACGGGCTAGTAGTGCTTTCGGTCGGCCTTGGATCTCCTTTGGCTATGGCACTCCCCCCCCTTTTTGCCGCGTGTTTCAAGTGCAATGCCGAAGGCTAGCATGGATGTCGTCTTTCATGTCCCGCGATTTCACTCGAGGGATGCTTGCCCGTTGCCGGTGGTATCACCGTGTTGCGAAAGTGTGTAGTAGTGCTTATCACCGTGTTGCGAAAGTGTGTAGTAGTGCTTATGGCACGTTAATGAGGTTCATTGCTAGTGTCACGAAAGTGTGTAGTAGCGCTTTGGGTGTTTTTCGGGCGTGCATTAGACGAGGTAGAACGCCATCTTCGATTCGACGCTTACTCTGTAAGGTATGTTTCCGTTGTGCCCATTTCTTACAGTGGTATCAGAGCATGATTATGGCGTTCTCCCATTTATATATATGCCATCTATATTACTTTTCGGATCTGTAATTATTCGCATGAAACTGTTTTTCGGAACAAAAATGGTGTTTTTTTCGAAACTACCCAGAATTGCACCAAAATCGTACATGTTGTAGTTTATAAGGTAGTGATGGATTCTGGAAAGTTTGGACTGCAGTAGTGGTGCCGTTTGGCCGAAATTTGAGGTCAAAATTTGCGAATCCGTAACTTTGACCATAAATTCCTTGCGCACAGTTTTGATTCGTGATATGGCATTTAAATATTCTAAATCCTTGTTCCGTAAGGTGTTCGACGGTATATAACACGTGGTTTTAGAGTTGCGTATGAGTAAAACCCAGTTTTCACATCTTTTTGGCCGAACTGGTTTTTTTACGAAGAAGATGAACAGTACCAGTGTTTTATATTATAAGGCATTGTTTGGTTATTTTTATTTTCTAAACTACATTTTTTGGCCTTATCTATCACATACGAACTCCGATTGGCGCACCGTTTGAACCGGCAGACTCGAAATGAATTTTTCTACGTATGTGATTCTACTTCTGTTTTTTTTCTTTCGAAAGTGGATAATATTTTTTATTAATGCTCGGCTTATTTGTGTAGTGTTTTTTTTTTGGGTCCAATACATTATGTTGCTCACAAGAATCATGATCTATTGGGTGTTTGTTTTAGTTCAGTTCTTGTAATGGCTATATATATTGGATCATCTTATCTCTTTTTCTACAACATATGAAAATAAAATTGAATTAGAGATAAGATCTAAGCATTACTATTGCTTATTGATAACTTTTTTTTCTCCAGTTATCATTAAAAGTGGTTGTTTGTTTTGATAGATATTTTTTTTAGCATGAATATCAACAGTTGAGTATGGTGTTTTTTTTATTTTTTCTGTGTGACCCCATATTATTCATGCTTAAGAAATATCTTAAATAGTGGGAGGTTGTTTGGTTGAGTTATATCACTCCCGAAAACCAAAAATTTTGCGCTTGATTAAATTAAATTTTGACAATAGTCGCTAGTGGCGCAAAAGATGATTATGAGCTTTAGCAATTTTTCGATTTTGCGACGTGTGATAGATTGTCTTTGTTTAATTTAGATTGATGTGGCAAAATTTATGAATTATATGTGTGTAATATCCCTTTGGCGCATTATTTTGTAGTGAGATGGCTTCCAAAAACATTGTTGCTGATTTGAACAAGGGTGAGAAGTTGAATGGGGACAACTTTGACATCTGGCACCGAAAAATCCAGTATGTTCTGAATGAGCAAGAGGTTGAGGACCTCCTAACTCACTCTATGACTGAGCCTGAGAAAGGGGACCCTGTTCAACACACACTTGATCTTGCTGCCTATGAAAAGTGGCGCAAGAGAGATCGTTGTGCGCGCTCTATTATGTTGAGCAGCATGAGCAATGATCTTCTTGATGAGTTTGATGAATACCCAACTGCTGAAGCTATGTGGAAAGCTCTCAAAGCAAAGTATGGTGGGACTTCAGCCACTAGACTCCGCGGATTGACCATAAGGTTCGACTCCTATAAGATGCGCCCTGAACATACTATGAGGCAACATCTGAGGACAATGTCGAGCATGATCCGTGAACTCAAAGCAGTTGGAAACAACCTAACTGATGAACAGCAGATCCAAGCCTTGATTCGCTCCCTTCCTGAGACTTGGGATGATATGAGTTTGAACTTGACACACAATGAGAATCTCAAAACTTTTGATGACGTGGGGCGCCATTTGGAACTTGAAGCTGAGCGCCGAGAGGCGGCCAAGCCAAAAAGTTCTGCGCACATGGTTGAGTCAAGTTCGTGCAAGGTATCGAGGCCTAAGCGCAAGTTCTCTGAGATCTCCAACAAACAAGGACTGGCTACTGGGCCAGCGCCTAAGAAGGCGAAGGTTGTCTGGCTCAAGAGAGGAAAGCGTGGCGATAAAAAGGGCAAGGCTAAATTGGTTTGCTATAACTGCAACAAAGAAGGTCACTTCGCTCGTGATTGCACTGAGCCGAAGAAGGTACAATCTGACTTTGTTTCTCGCAGTATTTATGTTACTAGTCATGTTATGGTTGCTCATTTTTTCCCTGTGTGGACTGTAGATTCAGCAGCAACCGAGCATATAGCGCGAGATCGAGTCGGGTATGTGGAGTACCGTCGGATACCAATGGGGAGTCGAAACATTCAAGTGGGGAATGGAGCTAGCGTGGAGGTACTAGGAATTGGTACTTACAAGCTGGATTTGCGGAGTGGTCGCACTCTATTGCTCCATGATGTTTTGTATGCTCCAGATATTAGGCGGAACCTTCTGTCTTTAGTTACTTTGCTTAGAGTTGGTTTCAAGTTTGTCTTTGAGAATAATGGTGTTTCCATTTATTAGGGAACGAGTCTTTATGGTTGTGGTTTTATGTCAGATGGTTTTATAATAATGGATGTTGAATATCCTCGTTTTGATAATTCAGCTGCTTTATTGACTACTTCTGATAATGTGTCTGATGAATCTGTTATATGGCATGCTAGACTAGGCCATATTGGGAAAGACAGGATGGCAAGGTTGGCGAGAGAAGGCCTTATAGGCCAGCTCTCTAAAGTAACTCTGCCCACATGTGAACATTGTCTAGCAGGAAAGTCAATAAGAAAACCGTTTGGAAAAGCCAAAAGGGCATCTTTTCCTTTGCAATTAATCCACTCTGACATCTGTGGCCCAATGAATGTAAGGGCGAGACATGGGGCTTCTTATTTCATCACATTTATTGACGATTTTACGCGATATGGTTTTGTTTATCTGATCTCTCATAAATCAGAAGCATTAGATTGCTTCATGCGATATATGAATTTGGTTGAGAATCAGTTAGACATGAGCATTAAGGCTCTCAGAACAGACCGTGGGCACGAATATTTGTCTGAGCTGTTCAACAATTTGTGTGATGAAAAAGGGATCAAAAGGCAATTAACAATGCCCAGGACACCGCAACAAAATGGTGTGGCGGAAAGAAGAAATCGGACATTGTTAGACATGGTGCGGACTATGATGGCGCAAGCAAATCTTCCAATTTCATACTGGGGAGATGCACTTTTGACTGCTGCCTATATTCTAAACCGAGTGCCCTCTAAGTCAGTGCCTTCCACACCTTATGAATTATGGACCGGTGACAAACCCGATTTGGGGAATTTGCGGCCATGGGGATCGGCGGGTTATGTTCACGATACTTCTCATAAATATGGGAAGTTAGGCCCCAGAGGGAAGAAATGTATCTTTATTCGATACTCAGAACACTCTAAAGGCTATGTGTTCCTTGGTGAACAACCCGATGGAAGCGTAACTGAAATAGAGTCACGTGATGTGAATTTCGTTGAGAATGAATTCCCACGCAGAGGTGAGGTTGAGAAAAACATGGAGTGTTTTGAAATGGTGGAACAAGCTGCTCCAGATCGCTTAGTAGAGAATTTGGAAGAAATTCCTCAAGCTCCTAGGGATAGTGGGAGCGAGTTGCCACCAAGTGGGAGCATGTCACAACCACCTCAGTTGCGTAGAAGCGATCGTGGAAACATTCCCCGTCGTCGATTTGAGATAGAAGGGGAAGCTTTTATGGTTTCTTCGCGTGACGATGATGAGCCTCGAACAGTGCAAGAAGCTTTATTGTCTTCTGCTAAAGACGAGTGGATAGAAGCAATGAATGATGAAATGGAGTCTATGAGGACTAACCAAGTTTGGGACTTGGTGAATCTTCCGCCAGGGCACAAGGCCATTGGACATAAATGGGTGTTCAAAGTAAAGCGCAAGGCAGATGGTTCAATTGAGAGGTACAAAGCTCGCCTTGTGGCAAAGGGCTATACCCAACAAGAGGGAATAGACTATGAGGAGACTTTCTCGCCTGTAGTGAGGTTTGCCTCGATTCGCCTTATTCTGGCCATTGTAGCAAATTTGGATTTGGAACTATACCAAATGGACGTTAAAACAGCATTTCTGAATGGGGACCTAGATGAAGAGATCTATATGGATCAACCTGCTGGGTTTGTGGTCAAAGGACAAGAGCGCAAAGTTTGCAAGCTTAATCGGTCCATTTATGGCTTAAAGCAGTCATCTAGGCAATGGTACCTTAGATTTCATCGAGCCATTCTATCGAATGGGTTTACGATGGTCGAGGAAGACCATTGTGTCTATGTTAAACGGTCCAAGGAAAGTTTCATCATATTGTCATTATATGTTGATGATATATTATTGGCTGGAAATAAAAAAGAGATAATTGTCGCCACCAAAGGGTGGTTGTCCTCTATGTTTGAAATGAAGGACATGGGTGAAGCAGATTACATCCTCGGGGTGAAAATTGTAAGAGATCGTTCAAAGAGACTTCTTGGTTTATCCCAAGAGGCTTATATCAAGAAAATTCTTGAACGTTTTCACATGCATAACTGTAAGCCCATTGACACTCCAATTGGAAAAGGCCTCTTAGCCAAAACATGTGTCCTAAGACTCAAGATGAAAGAGAAAAGATGTCTCGTGTTCCCTATGCGAGTGCTGTCGGCAGCCTAATGTACGCTACGATGTGTACACGGCCTGATATATGTTACGCAGTTGGCTTTGTCAGTAGATTCCAGTCAAATCCTGGACTTGCTCATTGGAAAGCAGTGAAGAGGATACTCAGGTACCTCAAAGGAACAGAAGATTATGTACTTTGCTATCAGGGTACGAACTTGCGCTTAATTGGTTATAGTGATGCTGATTGGGGTAGTGACTTAGATGAACGCAAATCAACTTCGGGTTATGCGTTTTTACTAAACAATGGCGCTATAACATGGAGCAGCAAGAAGCAATCATGCATAGCTTTGTCGACCATGGAGGCAGAGTACATAGTTTGCTCGTCAGCAGTACAGGAAGCAGTTTGGTTGAGGAGGTTTTTTCAGCACCTTGGAGTTGTCACAGAAACTTCAGATCCTGTAACAGTGCACTGTGATAGTATGGCAGCACTTGCCTATTCGAAGGATCCGAAGTATCATGGAAAAACCAAGCACATTGACATACGTTACCACTACATTCGAGAGATGGTTGCGCAAAATGAAGTGGTCCTGAAGCATGTTTCTACAAGTCATATGATTGTTGATCCTCTAACAAAGCCTATAGCTAGAGATGCTTTTCAGGCTCATGTTAGGAGTTTAGGACTTCGTAGACTTTGATTGTACTTTGTTTATTTCAGTTGACCATTGGGATATTTGTCTTTAAATGCATATGATGTTATTTTCGTTTCTCATATAGCATGATTATTCACACACGTATTATATTATGTGTATGTCGACAGGTAGAGATCAGCTCACTCACACGAGTGATCGCCTCTGGCGCTGTGATAGTGAGCAGAGATGAGACGTATGTTTACTAACGTCGCCTTAGTTGAAGCTAAGATGAGGTCTATACTGTTACTTAGACCGTACATGGACAACCCACATTCCATGTAGCCTGTGTTAAGCCAGATGCGTTTTTTTTAATTTGGCGCTCAAAGTAGCGAGCGAATAGGAGACTCGGGTGAGGCGCTTAAATTGACGACTAGACCAAGATCTGGACGGTGTAGAGAGTTTAGACATACGCTCTTTTTTTAAAAGAGAACTCCATCGTAGCATGTATTTCATACTACATGTGCTAATACGACCAATGATAGAGGTGAGAGAATAGATCCCTACTTCTTCACCGTGTGAGTCTATTGGGTCATTTAAATGACCCATATTATGCCCTTTGTGACTTTTGACTATGTCACAAGATAGAGGGAGCAGCGACTGTTGCTTTAGTGTGTTACCTATGTCAATGATTGATTCGGTCTAAAGGGGCATTACTGGGTGAACGGTTGTACCAATATTAAGTGGCATGAGGGCAAAGGGAAGACTATTTGATAACACATCAATGATAATGTAGCTTATTGTCGACAGGTTGTGGCGCCACCGGTTAGCGACATGATCGTAAGTACATTATAACTTTTGTGGGTTAAGCATAGCTTTGAGTATTAGTACTCAAGAGGGATTAAAGATGCTTAATCCGATGAGGTCAAATGAGTCTAGGGCATACCGAGACTTTTTTATGAGATGTTATTATGTTGGTTTTTAAAAAAAAAATTAGCATAGTACTCCAAAATTTATGTGCAGATGCGCTCAGTGGTCGCACAGTCTCTTACTAGTATGAACAAGAAATGATAGAGAGAATGCATGGCTAGGTTGTGCCCACTATGTGCAAGTGGGAGATATAATTCAATGCCCAGTAGTGGGCAACTCAAAGGGCTTGAGTGGGCATCCAAAGGGTTCATAACCCATGGATTAATTGCAGGGGTTTCACAACCCTTGGCTTTTCCTGATTAATGAGAATTAATCAAGTTCATTGCTATATATTTGAACCCTGTTGGAGCCATGAAGATTATCGGAAAATCTCTTTCAATCTTGTTGGTTCTAGACCGTGGAAATGAGTGTAAAACTCTGGTAGTTTTACATACTACCGAGCTGGAGTCGTGGGTGTTTTTCAGGCGTGCATTAGACGAGGTAGAACGCCAACTTCGATTCGACGCTTACTCTGTAAGGTATGTTTCCGCTGTGCCGATTTCTTACAAAGGTACTGATCAAAAAAAAAAAAACAAAAGGTACAATTCACTAGGGGTGCACAAGAAAACCGATATAACCGTCAAACCGATCCAATCCGAACCGAACCGGTCTATTTGGTTAGGTTCTACGGTTCATTGGGCTGGTTATGGTTAAAAAAAACTAAGAACCGGTAATTATGGTTCGGTTACTGGTTCTCAATTTAAGAACCACGGTTAGAACCGAACCGGGCCGCATAGTATTAATATTAGATATATTACTAATATATTTATACATGTACAAAATTACTTATCTTGATTTGGTATTTTTTTTTTCTAGTGAGATATTCTTTTATGTCTATTTAGAATAAAATTTATTTTGTTAAAAAGTTTTTAATATATTACTATATAATCTAATAATAACAAATTACAAAATTTTCATTGTTCCACCTTAATTTCTTATTGTTACCAAAGGAAATTCACGATTGTTCTCAAAGGAAAACTTTCTTCTTTATTTCTCTGATCTCAATCTCTTCCTAATTTTTCTTCATTTCCTATTTCTTTACAATATCTCTTAATCTCTTCCAACCTTAAAACTATTTAATAAAGTGGTGGCATTCTTAGTTGGTCTCTCTCTCTCTCTCTCTCTCTCTCTCTCTCTCTCTCTCTCTCTCATGTGTTATGATAAAGTGATCCTTAATCGGATAAATAATTTTTGGAAAACCGGTCTTGCGGTTTGGATCTACAGATTTTATAGGTGTATTGGTTAGGTTTTGGTTTGGGAGGTAATTTTCTAAAACCTTTTCGGAATGGTCCAATTCTTGGATTTGAAGGGAACCCGTCCAATCCGGACCGTGTGCACCCCTACAATTCACGTGCATCTAGAAATAATAGATGTCCCGAATGGACTTAAAGTTGGTTTGGGAGGTTGAGCCGAAAGGCTACTGCAGCATCTACAGATCCTTTGGACCATGTAGCCCACTTCCCCAATAGATTTCCAGAGCAACCCTGTCGATATTTAACCCTTGTTCTGGTTCAAAACTATCTTCTTCTCCAAACTCAACTGAGCCCAGAAAATGTTAAGAACGGAACCATTGATTCATACCGAAGAATCTCCAGCACTCAGAAGCTCAAAATCCAAAATAACTAATGAATTTAGGGTACAAAATGACCCTCTTAATGTAAAACAGCCCCAAAAGGAGCTCAACGAACTCCATGGAAACAAATTCAAACGCAGAGAAAGGAAGCCCAGATTCAAAACTGCCTTAGACATACCTGTAGTGCCAGGATCCATAGTGGTATTACCCTCTCCACCGTGACACCATCGACACATAGCGGAGGAGAACTGATACGCAAGGTAAGACAGCAGCAGCTCGGAACTAACTTCATAATCTGTGGTGCGTGAATCCCCAAAACCCATGGAATCTCGGAATGTTGCTGAATAACCAGAAGCCGTTAGCTTCCTCTGTCTTCAATGACTTGGGATTTCAGATCCCCTTTGTGATTTCTCATACAGACGAGGACGAATCCCATCTGGTTTTGTAGTTTTGAGATGAGGAACGAGCTCCAGATTGAACTTCTTGTTGCTCGCCATGAATAGAGATAGAGATTGGGGAGACGAACTCCAATTGAGAGTGGGGAGACAAACCCTATCTGTTGATGTTTGTTGGTGAAATGATAGTCGAATAGGACCCCCAAATGGAACCCCAAACGACCAGAGGATGGTAGATCATAGGAAGAGCAAGAATCAAACCTTGAATCTAACGTTTGAAAGAATTAATCAAGCAGATCCCTTTTGTGACATAGAACGTGCGAGAATAGTAGACAGAATGGATAAATAATCTGCAGTAAACAGATTATTTGAGAGAAATCCAAAAATGAGACCGAAATTTTTGGGGGAGTGCATTCTCTCTCCATTTCTAGAGAGAGAAGCTCTCACCCAATTCATTTCTTCCCCTTTCTCTTTTTGATGAATCTGAGTTTTTCAATATCATAAAAATGAGTAAGTAATTTCTTTCTCTTATTGAAGTAAAAACACATTTACTATGTCCTTCCCAAAAACGAACCCTTCTCGTTTTTTATTTTACGCGTCTCATTTAATTTATTTTTATTATTTGTCTGAATCTAAACACAATTGCGTCTAAATTCAAATTCAAACTCAAAACGAACTAAAATACTCCTAAAATAAGACAATAACACCAGATAACAAAAGAGAACCTGGCATAGATTCATTTCATACAAGTATATCCACCTAAATGTGTACAGTTAGTAGCCCAAAGGCATTTTTTTGGTTCTTCTCTCGTGGGTGGCCATGGTTCGAGCCCCATCGGAGGCATTTGTGGTTTAAGACTATGGACAACCTTTAAACCTCTTCTGGACTAACTAACTGCCCCTAACTTCAGCTAATGTATACTGCTTGAAAAAAAAAATTGTGGAAATTTTTTAAAATAACCCCCAAACTTTGATTTCAATGTCTAATAGACTCTCAAACTTTAAAAAAATCAATTTCACTCCTAAACTTTCCTTCCGCCATCAAATAGACCCTATCGTCTCAATCTATCAAATTCCTAGTGTCTTTTTTGAAAATTTGGACGTGTAGACTCCGTTAAATATTTATGTATTATCATATCCCAATTAAAACATTACACGTGTACCCTCTCTCCTCTCTCTCAAACACCCACCCCCACCCAGAACTTAAAATCAGACTATGATGAAGAGCGTGACACCCTACAGAGTGGTGGAACTGTATGGCAAAGCTTCCATAAGAGGGAAAATTACAAGTAATAATAGTTATCCTAGCTACTATTACTACAGAATTCAATACTAGAGAATTCAGTGAGTCCATTCGTAAGTACTATAGAATTCAAAACCATTCACAATCAGGCAATGGTAAGTGCTTACACAAAACCATACTGATTAATCCATGGCCCAACGTTCAAGTCCCTCATGAATTCAGCCAATTTTTTCTCGATCCATCAATTACAAGTCTTTGAAAATTCCCAAGACTCAAGTTTGCAACTAGTCTTTGAGAATTTCTTGCAATCAAGTTCCCTTGATTGAGCATCATCGGCATGAGAATCAGTCCCCGAAGAGCTCCTAGAATCAGAATCTGCAAACATCCTAAATTCACTGTAGATACCCCCGCTGGCGCTTGCTCTTGATGAGGGCGTTCACTACACAAGATGACCAATTAGCGTCGAGGTGCCCGTTGCAGCGCATCTTATGAATTATAGTCGCCACTTGGTTTAGGCTAAACCAAGAAAAAGCCTTGCCAAAGATTCATAGTTTGGGAAACAGGGTACAATGAGGGGAAGGTGTTAGGCACCTCTCTCCGCCTAGCTACAAAGGCAAGCCTATCTCGTTTGACATAAAATTGCTTCAGTACTTTAAGAGATCTTGCAACTGATTATTAAGCCGTTAATAGACATGGGTGACATAATCAATAAATAAAACCATACGGGGATAGGGGATGGGAGCACGCAAAAACACAGAAATATATAATAGAAAACTGAAAGTTAATAATCTGCCATCATTCTAATCTGCCGGCCGACCAATGAATTTAGCGGCCAGCAGATCACGCTGATTAATGTTCCAGCCGACACATTGATGCGTCGGCCAACATTCTTCCAATGCTAGAAATTATAGAAACGGAGAACTAAACATGCAAAATTAAGCTACGAATTGAATGAGGATTGAGAAATTGACCTGATAGAAGGTGTTGTAACCTTTGTAGTTCACTCCCTTAGCAACTGATTTGCTCGGCTTTGCTTGCCTTGATGCTGAACTCAAGGGACCCTAAACCCTGAGCTCGGATTTGGGAGTTTTACACTTGGCTGTTTTCTCTCAACGGGGTGTTAGGGCTTTTGAAGTCGGAGATTTGGGGAGTATTTGCACCAGAGTTTCAGGATGTACGGCTCAGAGATTGTGTCAATTTTGGAGGTGAAGGTGCGTACTTATAGAGCTTAGAAAGGGGAGTGTCCCAATTCGATGGAATTGGGAGAGTTTGACGCGGGCAAACTCTATCTAAAAAAGTCCCAATCTTACTTACCACGTTCAACGAAGTAATCCGATCAATGAAGGAAAGTTAGAGTTCTGGTCGGGCTCTTGCTGGAAGAAGCTTATTTGCTGGCGGGCCAAAAGATTTGCCGGTCGGTTGATGTATTTGTCCGGGAAGTTTTTGGTTTGTAACAGGAGACTGGGTTTCTGGCGGCAGGTAAACGGATTTACCGGTCGGTTAACGCAAATACCAGCCGATATTTCGGGTGGGTTTGAAAGGTTTGTGGTTTAAGCTGCCAAATCTTTCACAAAGGTTCTAAGATCCACGTGAGCCACCAAAAGCATTCGGTGTCGCTTTTATCATCGAGAGCCCGCTTGCAGCGGTACTTGAAATATCTATCGAGCCAACTTAGGGTGTCTACATTCCCTATCACCACCATTACTGTCTGTGGCACCACCGCTGGCAAACCAACTCATTCCTTATGAATCTCTTTTAAGTCTGACACAATGTTCTAGTAAAACTCACCTTGAAATTGGAGATGGGTTTATTCACTTTCACATAGGGTATTTCCTCCTTGGATCTGTTTTTGGCATCACTCTCTGTTTTGCTGTTTTGCTCTGGTTTTTGGTGAAATAGTAAAAGGAAAAAGGTAGAAGGCGATGAAATTGACGATTACATGCCCAAAGGGAGTCTCAATCAATGGAGAGTAAAGAGAGAAGAGGAAATGGGTTTGGAATTACTTACCAGGGGGAAAAAATGCAGGAGAGAGCGAGAGAGAGAGTACCATGTGTCACATTTAAATTGGGATATGATACCACATAAGCATTTAACAGAGTTAAAACGTCCAAATTAGCAACAACAAAAAAAAACGTTAGGAATTTGACATATTGAGATGCTAGGGGTCTATTTGATGACGGAAGGAAAGTTTAGGAGTGAAATTGATTTGTTTAAAAAGTTTGGAGTATTAGACATTGAGGTCAAAGTTTGGGGGTATTTTGAAATTTTCCTTCTTTTTATTTTTATTTTCGCTAAAACAGATACTCCCACTTAGGGCTGTAAATAAACTGAGCCGTATTCGAGACTTGACTCGGTAGAGGCTTGTTCGATTCGGATACTAAATGAGCTGAACCTGAACCTTAATTTTAAGCTCGTTTAATAAACGAGCCAAACTTGAACTTGACAATATTCGACTCGATTAGGCTCGCAAACGTAGAATATATAGTATATCTCATAAGAATTTGTATATAACCTTGAATATGTACAAACTTTCTCATATAGATAATGAAAATTTATGACTACTACATATATAAACTTATAAAAGTATTACAAACTTAAATTTTAATCTGTTTTTATAATTTTATAGATGCATGGACTTATGTATGTACGAAATAAAAAAATTATTTGAAGTTCTTGACCTATATAAGATTATAAATATCTAACATTTTTTGACTCGTTAAGGTTCGTGAACAAGTTCGAGCTCAACTCAAACCTAGGTTAGCTCGGTTCGTCAAGTTTTCATTGAGTTCGAGCTCGGCTCGAGTTCGTTTAAAAACTTAATGAATGAACTTGAATATTCTAAACTCGGCTCGATTCGGCTCGTTTACAGCTCTACTCCCACTAGACCGTGTATAACACCTCCAGTAATCTTGTGTGGCATTTACATTTGTCTCCCATGACACCTACACACTCGTTTGAAACCTTCTCTCTTAGAAATACCCCACAAGAAAGGGAAGTGCAAGACAGAGGTATATGACCAAATAAGTATTACCAAATAATGGGAATGTTTTTTAGAACTGCCCAATAGGTGGTAAGACCAAGAAAAATTACTTTAAGGCATGAAAAAATGGATAAGTATTACCAAATAATGGGAATGTTTTTTAGAACTACCCAATAGGTGGTAAGACCAAGAAAAATGACTTAAGGCATGAAAAAGTGGACTTTTTATTTTGCTAAATTGTAGACACCCCGATTTTGACCCGAGAAACTTATCAAGCATTCCCGATGATGAAATAGACTAACTGTGCATACCTCGAAGCTCGGATCAAGGCTTGAACTCGCCCAAATCACCCCAAACCCTTTTCAAACCAACCAAAAATACCAAAATACCCCTCAAACTATCAGAATAACCCAAAACGAACCACTGTGCTCAACACACATTGAGCGCTCAAACCCCCAGTTTAAGCGCTCAAACTCTGTCCAGTCAGCTTTTTGCAGGGCATCTCATGATGATATTCTCCTGCATGTGGGGCGTATTAGCCATCATAATGTTGCGTATAATCATATACTACCCCCTAAAACGACCCCTATTAAGCCTAAAACCTATTTCTAATTCAAACCACCATTTTCCTCCCATTTCTCTCTATATAATCCCACCTCCACCTCTATTACAGAGGTTACTCTCTGATCAACCATCCACTCTCTCTCTAAAACTTCATTTCCAGTGTTCCTACACCATTTTCATCCATGAATTGAAGCTCTACCACTCTACACCTACAAAACCCACTTGATCATCATCTTCTCTCACTAAAATACACCATCATCCACCACGAATACCATTCAATCCAACCCACATTGTCCATTCCCTGTCCAAAACGACTTATATTGTACCAAAGTCCAACCCTTTTTCCATCCTTTCATCAAACCAACAAGTTCAAGCCTTGATCATAGCTAAAAGGTGGGAAAATCATGTAAAGTGCTACGGGTTGGTCCTTCTGAGGGAGACTAGTGAGTTCATGGAGGTCTACTATACCTTCTATGAGCTCACAAGGTCCTAAACGTCCAGAAAAACAACTTTCAAAAATCCTATCTCAAAATGGTTTGAGCGCTCAATGCTTGTACTATGAGTGCTCAAACTGTTTTTCCCTCTTTCATGTTTGTATAGTTTCTGATCATGTTTGATGCTGGTACCATCATTATTGTGGCTTTTGTTGTTTCATCTTCTCTTAAATCAGCTTATTTCACTCTTGATCATGCATCAATGAACCCAAAAGTTATAAAAATGATGTTTTATCACCATCAAGCCATGGATGGCCATGTTTTGTGAAGTAAACAGTTGTATCATATTCTCTTAAACAATGGCCACAAAGTTTCAGTTTATAAGAGTATTAAAGAATGGTCAGAAACCATCAAAAACTCATTAACCCTGGAGTGGGGGTTGAGCGCTCGAATTATAACACATTGAGCACTCAAACTCTGTCCTGTTTCATCCTTGTTTCTTTAATATTCCAGTTTTGTATCTTGTTTTAAGTTCATTGAAGTGTGTGTGTGTGTGTTGTTGTGGAGCAATATCAATCTGATCCTCCTCCTTTCTACCATGTTCATGCTTGGTTCAATGCATATCTCCCACTCATGTGGGCATTTCAAGATTATTTTACCAATGTTTCTGGAGTATCAAGTACATTTGTATTATATTATGTTATTCTGAGGTTGGTGATGATCATACATGAGCAGGAAAGCATCAGAACACATGAACCATGGAAATGGTTTGAGCGCTCAAACTCATAGTATTGCAGGATGGATTTTTGTGAGGAGTGTCGTGAGAGCGACAAGTGACACTTATAACTTTTTAATGGGAAAAGAAAAAATTTAATGTGTAAATATTAAACTAGAAAATTCAAAAGAAAAGGTGAAAAGGAAACCTAAATGGCTATTTGATAATCAACATCTTCAAATCAATCCATATACCTAATGTTGTACGTATCTAAGGAATTGATTGGAAATTTGAATTTTGAATTCTTAATTTAAAAGCTATTTTTACAAAATTTTGAATATGACACGTTTTTTGAACTTGAATTCCTATACCTAATATAATCACTTCCTCCTATTACCTAATTAGTCAAAGATATCACCTAATTAATCAAAGATATCACCTAATTAATCAAAGATATCAGTTTTTTTTTATCAGATCAAAGATATCAGTTGACACCCGAGTAATCCAATTACTAACTAAATCCCTTGATTTATGGGATTGTTTATTTTCCCAAAACAATTCTCCCTCCCACCTTTTATATCTCAAAAGCCCAAAAAATATTGTACTCATTAGAACGTCATTTATCCATCAGGATCCATGCCAACTAACTTTACAAGTCAAAGACATCGGTAAGTTTTTTATTCCAACACTACCCTTGACTCAATTACTACTTTAACTTACATATTTTCGGTTTTTCAGTGCAATCCCAAAGATTCAATATTGGAACATGAAAGGTTTGTTTTTATTTGGACTTGGTGTTTGATTCAAACATCGACCAAGTAACATAATCAGGTATACAATATGTGGATTTGTAAGAATGTGTTTATATACACCACTGATGTAATTATGTATAAGTGGAGTTCTTAATTTAATTCATAATTTGGTTTCTTTTGCAGAAAATTGGGAGAAAAAAACATGAAAGTGTGAGAAAATAGTCTCAAAAGATTTAGTATTTAACGGTTTAATGTAATTCCAGAGCAATTCATTACCGCGCCTATCATTTCTCATGATGGGTAATTGCTTGATAGAACTTTTATTCTTTCTTCGTTCTTACCTTTTTGTAAAGTCATCTCAATTTTTTATTTTTTATTTTTTTGGTTAGAATTGAGTTTGGCATTATAAATTGTTGATGTGCTATGGGTTTATGTATTTTGTGTCCATTTACTTTTGTTATTTCACACCAAAGTTTTTTACTACATATTGCGATTTCTATTGTATGGTAATTTTTAGTGACATTGACAATAGTTAGTTAATACGCTCTCATTGATAGGAAATTTTTTACTGCACACTATGTTGTATAGTTGTAATTAAACGTCACTCAAGTGCTATGTATTTTCATTGTGCTATAAACCATTCTCTCTTTGCCATAAAGTTGATATAGTTTGATGTTGTTGGTTGAGGGAGGTGGAAGTTAGGGTTAAATCTAAAGAAATTAAGAGAGGACTTATATGCTACTATAAAAAAAAGAGAAAATATATTTTCAAGCCATTTTCGAACATTCATTATAGGAAATCTATAGTCTACAGTAATGCAAGGTGACTTTGCATAATGAGAGATCTGAAAAAGACACTATTGGAAATTTTCTAATTGTTTAGACATTTTAAAAAAATGCTACTATTGGAAAAATATTGAAAAATTGGTCATAATAAAAAAGTGAATTCATTTATTTCAAAATCAAAACTCTAATGCCTATACAACCCGCAGAATAATATCCGATTTGAAAAGAAAATGTGTAAAGCGTCTATTATCTCTACCATTAAAAAAGCCATAGATATCTCCTAAACAAGTGTTGCAAAAGAAAAAAACTTTTCCAAAAAAGGAAAGAGGCCCAATAATATAGACAATTCTTTGAGACGTCCAAAAAAGGAAAGAGGCCCAATAATATGGGACGGAGGGAGTAATTGAAAATAGTGTTTCAATTATCTAAATGGAACTGTTTTGATGTTGATTGCGTGATATGACTCTAAAACTACCCATTTATTGTATGAAGACTTGGGAAGTTAAACCTCTTGATTGATTATTGTACTAATTAGGGTGAGATAACCATCTTTGTTAACCGGTTGGAGTTATTGTAATCAATAAAATTTCTACCATTAGTGTAGGTTTATACTGATTGAAAGGTTCAAAAGTATACATTTTTTAATTTTTTTTTGCACTGCAAAAAAGGATTTTATTGATCAAATATCAAATATACAATATTAAACAGGGCAAGAGAAAAGTAACAAAGCCTCTCGAGACCAAAAAGATTGGAAAACTGATCAGAAGACAAACAAACAATCAAAGGGAAAAATAACCTACACACAACCTCAACCCCAACTTATACCAAAAGTATACCTCTTTCATAGGCGTTATTTTGAAAAATAGTACGCAAACATTTTTGTTTAATTCCCGTGCATAGCACGGGTTTCACACTAGTTATAAACAAAGTAAGATATACTAAAGAAGCTCAAGTGGCTAAAATAGAAATAAAATTTGCGCCCTTTAGTTTTCCAAAAGATTTTAGCAACCCAGTTGCTAAAATCACCATGATTTTAGCAAATGAGTTCAACAGGTGCTAAAATCATGGTTTTTCAAATCAAAAAAATAAGTGGTTCCGTGTATTATTTTTTGAATTTTTCACACCGAATTAAAGTACACGATGAGTACTTTAATTTGGTGCGAAAAAAAATTCAAAAAACGATACACGGAACCACTTCATTTTTTTTATACTTCATTTTTTTTATTTGAAAACCATGATTTTAGCACCTACTGAACTCATTTGCTAAAATCAACCATGATTTTAGCAACTGAGTTGCTAAAATCTTTTGAAAAACTAATATCCCTACCCCTACATGGAAAATACTACTGAAAATCTCTTTCAACTCCTGTCATTAGAGTACTTAAATAAAAATGGATCTAAGTAAATGTAATATGGAAAGAAAAAAAAAAGATAATGGGGAGGTAAGATACAAAATAATGCTAGAAATAGCAGAAAAATTAGATAAACTGGACAACACATAAATAGTTGCAATAAATAATAGCATAATTGAACTAGAAGAAGGCTGATAAAAACAACTAGGACTGATAAGTTTGGGAGAAATAGAACACCATACGGGGTTCTATGGGGAGGTTCCCTTGGTCATTATTGCTTGCCGAACTACTAGAAGCTCATCTCCTTTGATCCGAGGTTCTCTGTTGTTGTTGTTTCCATTGTTAAGGTGATGCTCAAATTTGTTATTTTATATCCTAGCCTTGCGGGTTGTGCTTGGCTTTTTTCTTTTGTGCTACGATTACTGCTTTTGCATATCTATACCTATCCCTGCAAGTTGTGTAAGGACTTTCTAGTATCCCACCCTGACGGATTGTGCCGATCAGTACACACTTTTCTTTTTCTTCTTTTATTTTCTTTTGTCCTTCTTGGGGTATGCCCCTTGTAGACTGCATATTCGTTAATCTCTTTTTATTTCAAGCCAGGAGACGATTATAATAAAAAAAAATAGAACACATTCCCCTCGGAAATTTAGAAAACCAGAAGACGATTATAATAAAAATAAAAAATAAAACTAATAATATGAATGTAGAAATGCCCTTCGTAAAATATGAAGTAGAAGGGTCAAGCAGAGAATAAGCACAAACTTCAACCCTAGAAATTTTAGTTGAGCACGAATAGAAAATTGAGCGAGAGATTACGAAAATAGAAGGCTATTAGGCAATTATAGTTTCCTCTATAGAGGAAATCAGTATACTAGGGCTACACCTAATATTCAAAAGGGAGAGTTGCTATAGGGTCCACTATAGCTATTTCCTAACACTTGTAGTCCACATGACTTTTTCCTAAGACATCCAGTCCACTCATGCATCTAAAATACAACAATACCCCTCCAAACTCAAACTTCTCCCCTGTCCCTTCACATCCCTCTCTCTCTAAAAACACACTTGTTTCTTCCGACCCTCTCGACTTCTCTTCGTCGCCTTCTTCCCTTGCCGATCACCAGAACCGATCACCATAACCGCCACCGGAATCGATCGCCATCACCGCCACCGGAATCGATCGCCATCACTACCACCATCGTCGCCGTTCACTGCAACCGGCGTTTCAGGGACAGATCCAGAACCACCACCCCCGCCGATTGCCATCACCACCACTGGAACCGATCGCCATCCGACTTCTCTTCATCGCCTTCTTCCCTCGCCGATCACCAGAACCGATCGCCATCACCACCACCAGAATCGATCCCCATCACCGCCACCGGAATTGATTGCCATCACTACCACCATCGTCGCCGTTCACTGCAACCGACGTTTCAGGATCAGATCCCGAACCACCACCCCCACCGATTGCCATCACCACCACTGGTACCAATCGAAGGGGCTTGGCTCTTGTGTGTACCTCTTGTCCCAGTACGAAGGCTCTCCGTACGCCTGCGATGTCGTTCCCAGCGTCATATTTCTCTCTTTTCTGAGTTATTGTATTAGTGTTGAAGAGTTTCTGAGATGGCGATCTAAACTAGAAATGGAATGGAGAGGAAGAAGATGATGTCAGTGGCAAGGACAGTACCATCATTTGAGGAACACTACTAAAGATAGCCACATCTTTTGAGTCTAGATAACCATATATAATCCAAAGTAGGTTTTTAAAAAAAAAAGACATAGTAAAGATAACCATTTTGAAGCAGATATTATCCATTTTGAAATGCTCTTATCTTAACTAGCGTCTAGATAATCACATCTTATGAGTTTAGATAACCACCTCTTTTGAGTCCAGATAACCACCTCCATTTTGAAAAAGTGATTTTTTTGTTTTATTCAATTTTCAGTAAAATTTCTAGTAAAATTTTATGTTAAAAGCAAAGGGTTTGTGCTGCTACCTTGTAGTGCTTGGGTGGTTGAGGACTTGATCCCAAGTAACCACCTCTTGCGAATCAAGATAACCACATCTTGTGTGTCCAGATAACCACCTCTTGCGATTCTAGATATGGTTATCTGCGCCGGCGACTTTTCCGGCGAAGCCCAATTTTCTGGCTACTTTTCCGGCGCTGGTGAAATTTTCGGCAAACTTTCCCGGCGCCGACGAACTTTTCCGGCGCCGGTAACTTCCAGCGAACTTCCCGGCACCGGTAAACTTCCCGATACCGGCAAGAGTATGTTATGTATTAAATTTAATGTGAGGGTATATTTGTCTATTGAAAATGGAGAGTGGACCTTACACCTTAGAAATTGTAAAAAGGTGGATTAGAGGAGTTATGGAACTAACACCCCGTTTGGAATGGGTATTATTTTCAGGGGTATAAGTTTTAAAGGGGGGATAAGATAAGAGGGGGTATTATTTTTAGAGGGGGGCCCAGATTGATGTGATGTTTATGGAGGGGGGATAAAAAAGTAGATGGTTTGGATGAGAGATTAAACAGGGGGATAACTTTTGGCTTGGTTTGGATAACTTAAAAATAAGAGGGGGTGGATGATGGAAAAAGCTGTGAAATGACTTATTTGCCCTTGTGGTGTACCAAACCTTATTAATGATTAATTTAATTATATAATTACATGAAATAAATAAATTATTTATTTTTTTATTTTAAGTTTAATTAAGTTTTTTGACAGGAAAAAAATTTTTAAAAAAATGTTTTTTTTTAAAATTAAACATTTGAATGGTTGGTTGTCATTAAACACCACAAACTCAGCACAGAGATGAACGATGGAGGCGTAGAAGGGGATAACAAGGGTTGTTTTCATCAATAACCCTCCCCTTCTACAACGGGATAAGTTTTGGGCAGGGTGGAGGCAGCCCAAAATTTATCAGGTGGAAGAGCTCTGCGGCGTAGATCGCAAGCAGGGGTGAAGAGAAATGAGGGAGGCGGAGAAGGGTTCCCAACAAGGGGATAACGGTGGGGTCCCCATCTTAAGAGGGGGTGAAAATATATCTGGGGGGCATATCCCCATCCAAACGGGGTGGACTAGACATGTTACAAAAAGCTACAATGGACCTTAGAGTAATTCTTTATATTGAAAATGATGGTCACTATATACCACTTAAATCAATAAGTAACACTGGGTATGTAGTAGACATATAGATTGTTCTACTATTATTACTGAAGTAATAAACAAATGGAAAAGAGGCATGCATCATGTCTTAAACATACATAATCATGTCTTAAACATACATAATAATAGTTGGACCGCTAACAACTCCATGAACTATAACGAGTACAGTCTAGCACAAATTTGTAACTGATTGGTATTATAACCTGAAAGAAAATGATAAAATCATTTTAGAAACGGGTACAACACCAGAACAAGTAGTAGATAAATTTGTAAAATATAGAGGAAGAATTTTTGGGACAAGAATTCTATGAAGATAAGCAACACAGGATTTGGAATAGAAAACTGAATAACATGTAATATGGAATATATGAAAAATTACATATGTGAATTTTCTTATTATTACTATATAAACTAGGCAGTAATAAAAAAATTAATTTTGTTTTTCAATAAACTACCATATCCTATAAATTTTAGTATTGAAGAACAAATACGAGAAATGGTTAAAAGACCTAGAGCAGGAAGAAAGGGCTCTCTAGAAAATATAATTAAATATCTAAGAGAATGAATAGATAGAAAATGTATGAAAATAAAGCCAAAAAACAAACGAAAAAATAATATTGCATTGTTGGAAATCTTCAAACTCATGGAGTTGCACAAGTAATGAAAATAGAAAATCTTATTACCTCTGTAAACTGGAAGCCTGCCAATGTCAGGTATCTACACCGATTACGTTTAAGTAACGGTCAAACCTTTTGGATATTGTTTTTATTTTGAAAGTATGGTGGCCTTATACTAAGAATAATATACATTTGAAGTTAATGTATATTTATGTTAAGCATAATAGAAATTTCAGAAAAAGCAAGAAAATGCAAAAGCAGAAAAAATATCTTAGATATTAAAAATATAAAAGATATTATAAACGCAAAAAGAAGAAGAAGATATAATTCTCTTTAATTATTTATCGGAAGAAATATTATTTGATATAGCTATAACAGATTTATATTAACAGGATATAAAGAATATTTAAATATATTAAGAATAAAATAAAATAACATTAATAACAAGGATTGTTTAATTGTTAGGAAGACTTCTCTCCAGAAAAAAATAGAACTCGTAAGTCATAATAATATAAATAGGGGTATTCTTTAAAGTTACAAAAGACTAGGAGGACAAATATGGTACTCCAATAAAAACAAAAGACTAGAAGGGTAAGCTGTAATACTCCTAAAACATAAAGAAAAGAAAAGAAAAAAGGGACTTTTTTTTTGAGAAATTTAATTAGGCATCCTCTTTCAATATTATCCGTAGGATGCCACCCTATGACATTTGAATCTTTATGATTCCATCTTGAAATTTGAATTTGGACCATTGTGCCCCTATTATGTATTTTAGTAGTATATTATGTAATAGTAATTTATATTTCTGGAAATATTCACGTCCTATTTTAGTATTTCCACGTAATATTATCTACAACAATAATAATGTATTAATTACATTTCCATAATAAGTTTGGTATTTCCATGTACAAGGTTTCCACGTACAACGTTTCAATTTATTCATAAATGCTTAAAAGGGAATGTGATAAATACTTATCACATCCCAATGTGATAAATGCTTAAAAGGGAATGGATGAGCACGTTATGGCATCTCAAAAATACTTATTTTTGGGTTTTTTATTCCTAAATGGGTGGATTTTATCACATAACTGTTTCAAGCTAATTCAATCTCTATCTCTGTGTGTGTGTGTGTGGTCAAGCAAAAAAAAAAGGTAAAAGTTTTCACGTTGTGGTTTTTGTGGATGACGATGAGAAGGGAATTTACCCACAAGGCCACAAATGATGGTGATCCAGATCTACACGAAGACGGCAATTTGTGGATGAATATTTGCATGCCTCCTTGGTTGCCTATGACCTCATACTGGTATTCAATTTGAAGAACAGTACGATGTGGATGAGGCCTCAATTTGATATATGTTTTCTGTTGGGTTGGTGGTAGGGACCAGAGCAAGTATTTTTTGAACCAAAGGTTTGTGAGTTTTGATGTTTTTGTGAGATTTGTTGTGGATTTGTATAGAGAGTATTTTTTTTCTGGGACAAAAGATTGGTGGTTTTCACGATTCATTCACATATTCGGTACAGAAAAAATGATTCTTCAATAAACCATGTTCCCATGTTTTTTTTAACATGGTTCATTGATTCACCATACTGGTGGATTCATGGACAGCAAAAATGGGTTGTTGTATGTGGTACCGTAAATTATATTTTTTCCTTACATTCATCCTCGTCAATTTTTATCAATGGTGGGTTTTTTTTTTTGTTTGTTGAGAATTTGGTTATTTCATATAGTAAATATGGTCCATTTATCCACTATATTGGTGGAAAATCAATAAACCATGTTCTCATGTCTTTTAAAAATAGGTATTGATCAGTGAATATGGTTCATTGATCCACCATATTGAAAGATTTTATACAATAAAAATGAAAAACCAATAAACCATGTTCATACAATAATCACGGTTATCGATTCGCTACATTCGGGATTCGATCATGGTTAATTTGTTTACCATATTCGATGATTGGTACAGTGAACGTGATTTATTAATTTATCGTGTTTTTTGTATTTGTTGTTATGAGGAATTTTTGGTGATTTTTTTGTCTTTTTTTGCGTTGTTTAGTAATTTGTCGCATTTTCATTTTTTTTTGTTGATATTTTAGGGGTTAGATTCTATGAGAAGATTAGGAGAGAAAACTATAAGATTAGAAAAGAAAGATTTTTCAAGATAGGAGAGAGATAGAGATTGAGATAAATCAGGAAAGATTAGGAGAGAGAAATTTTAGGAGAGTAGGAGAGAGAATTATTAGGAAAATCAGGAAAGAAATATTATGAAAATTAGGAGAGAAATGATATTTTGGGGTTTATTTGAATTTCGGGATGGAATTATAAGTATTCAAATCTTATAGGATGGAATCATAAAATTTTTTTTGTTTGTTGAAATTTGGTTATTTCATATAGTAAATATGGTCCATTTATCCACTATATTGGTGGAAAATCAATAAACCATGTTCTCATGTCTTTTAAAAATAGGTATTGATCAGTGAATATGGTTCATTGATCCACCATATTGAAAGATTTTATACAATAAAAATGAAAAACCAATAAACCATGTTCATACAATAATCACGGTTATCGATTCGCTATTCAATTCGATCATGGTTAATTTGTTTACCATATTCGATGATTGGTGTGTTTTTGTATTTGTTGTTATGAGGAATTTTTGGTGATTTTTTTGTCTTTTTTTGCGTTGTTTAGTAATTTGTCGCATTTTCATTTTTTTTTGTTGATATTTTAGGGGTTAGATTCTATGAGAAGATTAGGAGAGAAAACTATAAGATTAGAAAAGAAAGATTTTTCAAGATAGGAGAGAGATAGAGATTGAGATAAATCAGGAAAGATTAGGAGAGAGAAATTTTAGGAGAGTAGGAGAGAGAATTATTAGGAAAATCAGGAAAGAAATATTATGAAAATTAGGAGAGAAATGATATTTTGGGGTTTATTTGAATTTCGGGATGGAATTATAAGTATTCAAATCTTATAGGATGGAATCATAATGATCTTTTTTTGTACATGATCCCTAATTAACTCTCACTTTTTTTTATCAATAAATAAAAAAAAAAGACTTTCAATTTCAGGTTTTATTGTAAGAAAAAAAAAAAAAAACCCTCTCTCTCATGTCTCTCTCTAACTAACACAGGCACAGAGAGAGAGACCATAAAACCATAAACCCACGAGCGAGCCAACTCACATACGACTAGAGAGAGAGAGAGAGAGAGACACCTCGTTTAGAAACGCCGAAACAGAGCCTAAAAAAAAATGTCGATGTCCACGAGGTTTACACCTTCCAATTGCTCTCTCCGTTTCACCAACCCCAATCTCAACCGTCAATCTCTCTCTCAACTAACCCCACCGCCGTTCACCATAACCTTCCGCTCAAACACCCCCGCCGCCGCCGCACTCACTTTAAATGCGGATCAAGTCCCTAGACTCCCTGTCCTAGCGTTTTGCGGCGGCGACGGCGTTAACGGCGGAACTGGCGGTAACTCTGGCGGCGGTAGAAGAGGAGGTGGTGGTGGAGAGGGAGAGGAGGACGAGGAAGAGATACTTGAGGGGAACAAAGGGGCGGCGATTTTAGCGTTGGCAGCGATCGGACGGTCGTTGGAGAGTTTGCCGAAGGATCTGGCGGCGGCAATCGAGGCGGGTAAAATACCGGGATCAGTTGTGTTGAGGTACTTGGAGCTCGAGAAATCGGCGTTTTTCCGGTGGTTGCTTCAGTTTGGTGGGTTCAAGGAGCGGTTGTTGGCAGATGATCTGTTTTTGAACAAAGTCTTCTTTGAGTGCGGTGTTGGAATCTTCGCCAAGGTATTGTTTTGTCTTTCTCCCTTTTGATTCTCTTCAATATTTTGTCCATTTGTGTGTGGGTGTTGGTGGTACATTTTTACATTAATTAATGGGAGAAATTGTGCCAAATAGGTTGATGAAACTCCCTGGTCTCGTACATGGATCCGTTTTTTCTCCATTCAACTCTGTTGAGGGCATCACAAACTCAAATCCTTTCCTTTCGAATTACTTCACTAATTTTAATTTTGGTTGACCTCTCCCTTCGGTGCTACGCTCTAAGTAACTATCACTCTTCCTAACCACCGCCCTCCTTACTACCGCATATATGTGTTCAAACCACTTTAATATATTGATGCAACTTCCGAGACAGAGGAAAGAAAGGCATAAGCTGCAGCAACAAATACAGCCTTTGATCTTCAGTATCGTGATTATGAGATTATGAATGTTGATTATTTTGTTGCTTTGGTCGGTCTAGTTGTGTTATTGGAGAAAAAAATGTGTCTCTGTTTGTGTAATCAATCAAAGATTTAGTTGAAGGCGAATAGGTTGGCCCAAGAATCTTCATTCCTGGTTATGCTATGTACTCGCGATGTTAATTTGTTTGGAAAATTGGAAGGTGATTGTTCATTGCTCTAGATATGGAAGAAATGTATTCACATGTTTTAACAGGGCGGTAGATCAAGAATGTAATAGGATCAGTGGAAAGACAATGTGGTTAGTTTATGAATCAAAGTGTGCTCTGTGAGTAGGGAATGTATAATGGGACAACAAGTTGTTGGCTTTTTTTTTTTTGTTTAATCAGCCAAAAGTGCAAGATTGTTCCCAATCAAGTAGCATTTTGTTGAAGTTTGAACTTCTTTTAGGGAAACTCCTGGGATGGGGTGGAAGTAGAACCCTAGAACTTTACTAAACTAGGAGTAGTATTTGATGTGAATTCAGTTTCTAATCACGACTTGAAAATCTGAAAAATTTGTGGATACTTTTATTTTTCATTAAATGGATATCCGGCAAGCGATTAGATATAAAACATGGTTTTGCGATGACAAAATAATTGGATATGTGAAGATGCACTATGACTTGAGAAAGATGGTGGTACTTGGATGTAGTTTTTTTTTTTATGACTTTGAGATAGTATAGTGGTACTTAGATGAAATTTGATAATGTTAAAAGTTTATGAGCTAACCTTCGATGTAATGGTAGGAAAAGAATGATAAGGCGTGCTTGTGTGTGTGCCATCATGCATGCGTCTAGTGTGTGTGTGTGTGTGAGAGAGAGAGAGAGAGAGAGAGAGAGAGAGAGAGAGAAGTAGACGTCAAATTGGTTTATTTATTGGCACTTGTAATTTCTAACACTTAATTATTTACTGTATTAAAAATTTTTGTTTGAAGAATATACTCTCTGAAATGAGATACTTCACTAGCACAACCAGGGGCAGCTTCTTTTTTTTTTTTTTTTTTGTTTACCTTGAACTCTTTGGAAAATGCACTAAAAGAAATATTATTTTTACGTATAAAGTGAATTTTTTTTAGTATTGTCAGCGCAGGATCAATGAGAGGGGTTAAAATAAATGAAACTCCAGTTAACTTTGTACAACTTAACAATATAGCCTAACAAAACAAAATTAGTCCCACCCAATAAATGTTGAAAATCCAAAATTATTAATTAAATAAGTAAAAGGAACCCAGCCTTCTCTCTCGCTCTCTCGCTCTCATGTTATTGGCTAAGGTACAAGCGCCATAAGGAATCGGATGAAGTGTTTAGTACTCCATAACGTGTCAACGTGGCATGTTACCAAGCCAGTTATTTGATCAACAATTTAATACCCAAAACAAGCTATTCAATTGATTTTTACTTCCACGTCTTGATTATATTTAGTTGAGGCCTCGATATCTTGAGAAGAATATGTTCAGTGGCGTTGATAATGAATCTAAATTCAACGCTTCAAAATATGAAGGCTCGTCGTGGGATATTGCAAGACACTAAGGGTTTAATTAGAGTAGTTTTTTGTGTAACAGTGAAATCTATAAAAAAAAAAAATCTTTTTCATATTATATATCTCGTCAAGTTAGATCTTATTTTTTGCACAGAGCTTTTCGTAGTAACACTATGAATTTTTGTCATCACTAGATGAAAATCCTAGAGCTGCCCCTAGGCATGACCAAATCCTTGGTCAAGCTTGCGGAAATGCATGTTTTGATATAAGACGGTGACTGACAGTATAGTATTCTGGTGCATATGATTTTTGTGCTTACATTACCATAGCTTTCTGCCTTTCTCAAATCGCAAGTTTCTCAAAGGTAGTGGGCATTCTATTTGGCAATGGATGTTTGAGAGTTTGTTGAGCACAGATTTGCACAAGTTTTTCGTTTTTAGTGACTGTATGCTGGTGGTTCTGTAATTCTGTTTGTGTCCCTTTCGTAATGTTGTGTAGCAAAAAATTAATGTTGAAGTTGTATTATGTTTTAGAGAAAGAAATAGTATTGTAAGTTCATCTTACACTTGTCTGGCAACTTTCCTACAATCCCCTCCCGCAATTTATTTTTCCCGTAAAACATTTCTCTCACTGGTTGTTGGTATGTTGGTTTCTTTCTTTCTTCTTTTTTTTTCTTCCAGACTGCTGCAGAGTATTCAAAGCGCAAAGAGAACTTTTTCAATGAGCTGGAAGTTGTTTCTGCCAATGTGGTATGGTTTTCTATGTTGATTATAGAGCATAATATTGAAGTCATTTTTTTTATAACTGTATTAAAGTCATGTCTGATACGTAGGTATCATTTCAGTCCTATTCGGGATCATCCTTGCAAAGAATTCAACATTTTCTCATTCTTTTCTTTCTCAGAACTTTTTCAAAGCTCTCCCCTTCCTTTGTTTGAGCATTTATTGAACTTTTGGCTTAGAAGCATGGACATTCTTAGAAGATGGCGTGTCCCCAATAGGCCAACCCTGACATATTTGGGCTGAGGGCTGGTGGCCGGGCTATTTAAGGCCTTTTTCTTAGAACTTTCATTTTCAGGAGTGAAATTAATCTTTGAGCGTGATTATTGTTATACTTACTTTGAAATGAAGGGTATTTTTTAACTACATGAATCGCATATAAATGTTTACAGAGTGCATAACTTCAACATAATGTGCGTGTAAATTGTAATATAATTCAATTATTACTGTAGGCAAAAACTATTGAATAAAAAGACCGTGACATATTATTCTTTAGTATTTTCAAAGCACACACACATGTAACAGGTATCAGACCTATCACAAGGTGGAAGGAAATAGTTTCTTTTTATCTGATAATCAAGATAGACGAAAATAACTTGGAAGTCAATGTCTCAACTCAAACAATGTGATATATCCCGTAATATGTGTAGCTTTTGTGAATGGATAGAGGCAGAGCCTATTGGTCGACCAAATTTCGACGATCCGAACCGTTAGATGTGTTTAAAATGTGTTTTTAAGGTCCAACGCGAGAATTTTTCCAAAAAAATACCCGGAAGGGCTTCATCCGATCAGTTTTTGTTAAAAATTGGTCCGCATGAAATTTAAAATGAGGGATCCCTTATTGTAAGGGGATCCTCTCTCTCTCTCTCTCTCTCTCTCTCTCTCTCTCTTTATATATATATATATATATAGGAAGCCGATCTCCTAAGGGCTCCACTTAGCCAAAATCCCGTGCGGACCAAGCCCTTTTTCAACTTTCCGGATCAAATTTTGACGATCCGAACCGCTCAATGTTTTTAAAATGCAGTTTTACCGAAACTGTGGGATCAAGCCCTTCCGGGTATTTTTTTTTGAAGATTTTCCGCGTGGACCCTTAAAAATGCATTTTAAAAACATTGAGCGGTTCGGATCGTCAAAATTTGATCCGGAAGGGCTTGGTCCGCACGGAATTTGGCTAAGGGAGCCCTTAGGAGATCATTCTCCTATATATATATATATATATATATATATATATGAGAACTCTCTGTCCGGACCCTTGGGTCCGGATCTCATAGTTCCGGATCAAATTTTGACGATCAGCCGTCCAATGTGTTCAAAGGTGTTTTCCAAGGCCCACGCGGAAATCTTCAAAAAAATACCGGGAAGGGCTTGATCCACGCAATTTTGTAAATATGCGCTTTTGCGAAAAATCATGGATCAAGCCCTTTCCGGTATTTTTTTGAAGATTTCCAGCGTGGGCCTTGGAAAACATCTTTGAACACATTGGACGGCTCGATCGCAAAAATATCGGGAAGGGCTTCAAAATGCTTCAATCCGGGATTTCCGGGATCCTTGACAGAGAGTGTGTGTATATATATATATATATATATATAGGTTCCACTTCTAGTCCGGACTCGGACTTCCGGACCTCCGTGATCCGAGCATTTTTTGACGATTGATCCCAATCAATGTGTTGAGGGTGTGTTTCTTCAAAAAACGCGGAAAATCTTCAAAAAAAAATATATATTTACAGGAAGGGCTTGATCCAGCGCAAAAAAATATATATTTACGCTTTTGCGAAAATGCTTGGATCAAGCCCTTCCCATTATTTTTTTTTGAAGATTTCCCGCATGGACCCTTGAAAACACCTTCTGAACACATTGGACGGCTCGGATTTTCCAAAAATAATTTGCAACACAAAAAAAACCATTTTTTCCTTATTAACGGGAGGTGTGGACTAGAAGATTGAGCTATATATATATAGGATAATGATCTAATAAGGGATCCCTTAACCAAATTTGGTGCGGACCTCACCTTTCCGAGCCAAATTTTGACGATCCGAATATGTACAGTTTTACCGAAAACTGTTTGGATCAAGCCCTTCCGGGTATTTTTTTTTGAAGATTTTCCGCTTAGGCCTTGGAAAATGCATTTTAAAAACATTGAGCGGTTCGGATCGTCAAATTTGATCCGGAAAGTTGAAAAAGGGCCAAGTCCGCACCAAATTTTGTTTAAGGGATCCCTTAGGAGATCGGCTTCCTATATATATATATATATATAGAGAGAGAGAGAGAGAGAGAGAGAGAGAAGATTTGGGCTGTATGATCGGGTGATACTTTTCTTGCACTTGGTTTCTTTATTTTCAAGTGGGAGCTTTGACTGCCAGACAAGGAGGTTGGCTACTGTTCAAGTTCACCCACTCCTAAAAATTTGGGCTGTATGATCTCCAAAAATATATTTTCCATTCCATAAATATTTAAACTCAATTATGCAGCTATTAAACTAACTTAAAGTGTTGATCTTTCTTGGTCCTTTTTTGCATAGCTGATGGCCATAGTTGCAGATTTCATGCTTGTCTACCTTCCTGCACCTACTGTTTCTCTCCGTCCACCTATTAGTGTCAATGCTGGATCTATAGCTAAATTCTTCGATGCCTGCCCCGATAACGCATTTCAGGTTACTGGTTTTTTTCAATTTACCATTTTGTGAAGGTGAGTTTTATGTTTTTTCTGCATGATCAATTATCTGGTCCTCAAATTATTGCTGTAGGTTGCTCTTGCCGGAACTTCATTTTCTTTTTTACAGAGAATTGGTGCAATAGTGGTAAGGAGATTTTCAACTAATTTCCACGGTTTCATGAAAATTTTGCAATATTCAGAGGTAAATAGTAATACACTGCCTAATTGTTTGTATTTCTTTCGCAGGGTAATGGGGCAAAGGTTTTTGCAGTTGGTACCATTTCATCTCTGGTAAATTTAACTTCTCTGTTTTCACTCAATAGCAGTGTCATCCAGTGTTGCTTCAGCATGTGGCTAAGAGTAGTGAGCATTGGTCATGGGTTTAAGTATAATGAAACGAGAATCCTATTTTGCATACAGATTTATGGAATTGTAATTATCCGTTTTCCTTATCTTTTGAACTGTATACAGCAATAGTATCAAAGAGCACATCCATAAATTGGAATAAATAGTGATTGCATGTTTTTTTGAATTTTACATCTATGGTTGGAGGACGTAGCTTTATGAATTGAGGTTCTGTTGAGAATTTCGCACTGCATGTGCATTGTATAGATAAACCAATTTTGTTAAGAATGCGACATGATAAATTATGCATTAATTAAAGTGTCAGCATGGAGATTCTAATTTGCTTTTGCTGAACTTAACTAACAGATTGTGTGATAACTTCAGGATAAAACTGTTTTCAGATTTGTAGGTGAGTTGGGTGATATTGTGAATGGGTTATGACTATGTATGTCTTTGTAAACCCTCTCTCAGTAACCATATTTTTGGATCTACTTCGTACCTTCTTATCATGTTTCCAGCCTGTTCCTTTAAAACCAAACAAAGTTGATGTCTACAGTATCTTGTTTTTCCAATTTTTAGTGGAACTACTAACCTGCGCTTAGCATGTGGGAGCCTACTCATAGAGGTGATGGAGAATGAGCCTTACGCGAATTGGTTTAGTCAGTTGGATTAGCTTCTTGATTATAATTACACCCTTGGTTTTTATACTTCATAAGGTTTTATCTCTTAATTAAGGTTGTGTCATAATCAAATACAAGTTTGCTTTTAAAGATTTCTGTAATTAAATGAATTTGACCTTCTTCCAGGTTGGCACAGGTGTTGTGAATGCATTGATAAATGCAAAGAAGGCTGTTGACAAGTCCGCTGCAGATGAACTGGAGACTTTGCCTGTAGTAGCTACTAGTGTTGGCTATGGTATCTATATGGGAGTTTCTAGTAACCTTCGGTACGTGGGATTGCAATTGAACTACTCCTTCATGCACCTTAGTACAGCTCTTCGTTTTAGTTTCAGCTAATATAATAGCGTTTCAATTCCATAGAGTTCCTTCCTTGTACTATAGCACTATCATCACAGTGATTTTAGTCCTGAGCTGTCTTCGAGGACTCCGATTTCACAACTTATACTCAGTTTTCTTTTCCTAATCTTACATGCTAATGCTGAGAGAAGCATATATTTCTCTTAGGCATATGGATTTGACAAAATATAGCAAGGTGGTGTCAAAAGTTTTTGGAAAGTAGTTTATGGACACGGACGGTCTGCCATTTTACTCGTCCAGTACACATGCTTGTACGAAATTGTAAATGTGTGCCAGCATATTACCTAGACACAACAAAAATATGAGCATTTGAGTCCTGGTGAAAAATTGTTTAGAAGTGTCTCATCAAGTGGCATTCCATATGTTCTTTATAATATCGTGTTAATTGCAATAGCTACACTTGAGTACCCAATCGTTAGGCGGATTCCTTTACGGGGCATATTTTGGAATGTTATTGCAGGAATTGAGTGCATGTTTCTGTTAAGAGCGCCATACTTGTCTAGTACCTAAATTTCAGGACTCTGGACTGTATGGAATACTTCTTAATTTTGTAACTATGTACGTTTAGGTGTTTGTTTCGTACTTATCAAAAACAGAGTGTTCATGTAACATATAGAGCATTAAGCATTGGCGCTTCCCCCATTTGTAGCAACCATGTTGGTGATGTCACTAAAAGTGATATAAGAAGGGAGTTCTACAGGCAATGATGCAATATAGTTATATTCCTAGACTTTGTTAGGTAGATCTGCATAAAGGCTTGCCTTATGTCTATGCCCTTACCAACCGTCATTCATCTGAAAAAGATAGTTGATGTATGTAGAAGAGTTAATGATTCTACACATTACACAAGTCTCCCACTTACCGCAGGTCTGGGGGAGTCACGATTTAGGTTCCTCGTGCCAAGTCACGATTTGTATTTAGAAGAGCTCCAACAAATCATAAGTGGCTTCCTTTTAGATGTTTGATGGTATCCATGAATGGCCTGTTCTAGCCCTTACGAATTGGAGATATTGAAGTTCTTAGGAACAGGATGTTTTACGAGGTTTGTATTTCTGATTTTTATGTTCAACAGGTACCAAATACTGGCTGGTGTTATTGAACAACGAATTCTGGAACCTTTGCTGCATCAACACAAGTTGATGTTAACAGCAATTTCATTCGCTTTCAGAACTGGCAACACTTTCTTAGGATCATTATTGTGAGACTCTTTACTCTTATTTACTCTTTGTAAAAAATTGACCGTATTTTCATTTTTTAAGCCTGACCTCTTTGGAAACTTCAAAATACTTTTAACAGGTGGGTGGATTATTGTCGCTTGGTAGGCATTCAGAAGGCCCATGAAGTGGAATAATGGGGGCCATCAATTGCCTGGCATCTGGGATTGAAATTGGATTGTCGGGTTCTCCAATTAGTTGACATTCACTCTACGTCAGTGGATATTTGATTGAATTTGTGGGATGTTATTGGCCTAGGTATACTAAGGAAGGTTCCTCACTTTTTCTCTACCTGTTGTCTGAATGGCTAAATGTCATTCATGCATGCTCACGGGTGAATTACCATTTTCCTCTTTTGATTCTATTTTTGTTTTCTTCTCATGGATGGTTTTTTTAGCATGATTCTGATCATTGAGAGTAAGTTTGCATAAATTTATTTGCTAGACGATGGCCGATGGAACTATTGGATTGGATCTGTTTGGACAACAGGTACAGCAATTAGACTTCGAATGGAATTGAGGGTTTGGGGCCTTTAGGCAGTAACACAGTGCCATGGGAGGGAAAAACAGCACAAACTAAGATTGTGTTTGGATGTTAGATGTAGACGAATTTGCGTATGGATTCTCACATCCGGGACATTTTTTTCACTTCAAAATTTCCTTCACAAGTCTGAGATCCAAATCATCACCCAGTGATGTTTGCACTACACTCGATCTGTTTGGATGGGATGGCTCGAACAGGCAACCAAAATTTTGTAGTAACTGCTTGTGTGAAATGGTTATTTTCACTCGACTCCCGAATGAAACAAGAGAGGGTTACTTTTTTTAAGGTGTTTGGGAGCCTCATGTTTTTACTTTTTGCATTTTTATATTTTTGGCTTTTTGAATTTACGGCTAGAATGAATTATGAATTTATAGAGTGTTTGGAAATATATGTGCAGAATATATTTTGCAACAAAAATAGTTTTTGAGAGATATGTGCAAAATACATTCGGTAGGTATTTTTTGTTAACGAAAATGAAAAAAATAATAAAAAATGAGAAATCAAAAAACTCATCTCCATCTACTTCTAACTTCTCTTCCAAAAATCAAAAACTCATTTTTGTAGAATGCATTTTCACTGCGGTGTGCCAAATACCTAGGCAGGGCCGGCCTAGGGTAAGCCTCCGGGCTTGGGCAACCCACCTGGGCTCGGTCAACCAAAAAGAAAAAAACATATGTTATATTTAAATATAATAAAGCTGCCTGAAAGTACACGTTTGGCTCGCTGGTCAATTGGTATAGTTGCAATACCATGCGGGCAGTGTTCAATTCCTACGCCACTCTTCTTTTCTTACTTTAACCTTCTTTAAGGCCCTCCCTCTCCTCTTTTCCATTTTCTTTTATTACCACTCTTTCCTTTTTCTTTTTTTCTTTTTTTTATTTCTGACTCTATTTTTTTCCTCCCAATCAACAATATTCCGAAATAACATTAGTAAATTATTTTTTTTTAGAAATTTTGCATTTAAGAAATACAATAGTAATGTACAAGTGATATGTTTTTAAATTTGATTAAAAAAAAGCTTTCCAAATGATGAAAATTTGAAAAAAATTCGAGCGAGCTTATACGATTTATTAACATTCACACAAGTCGTAGATAAAATTTGTTGATACTTTCTTATTTTCTTCACAAAAAAAGAAAAAAAAAAAAAAAAACACTTACATTCATATCTTTTTGCGTTTATATTTTATAGTTGTATCCTTTTAGTTTGAATTTTTTTTGATCGACTTTTATTTTTATTTTTACAAGATATACACAATGTGGATTTACACAACGTAGATTTCATTTTATTTATTTTTTAATATATTAGAAGATATACACAATGTAGATTTAATTTTATTTTTTTATACCTGTATTTTTTATTTATTTATAATTTCATAGTAAGTGGGCAACCAAGTTAGGAGCCGGCTTGGGCAACCCAAATATTAGGGCGGCCCCGTACCTAGGAGTAGAAAAGGCAAATACCAAAATGCAAAAAATAGGTAACCAAGTGCTTGTTCACCTTTTGAGTTTTGCCTTTTCAACTTTTGGGTGTTTGGGAGTTTATGACAAAAACACATCCTACCAAACTTTGTTCTCATTTTTTAAGAATGGTTTTGCTATCAAACGCACGTATGCATTGGGTAATGCTCCATTAACCACCAGACCATAAGCTTACATGACGGATCTCTATTTCCCTTCTGACACATGCTTTGAATAGTTATGATTGCTATTGTGTACTTCCAAAATCATAACTATTCAAAGGATGTGTTAGAAGAGAAATAAAGATCAGTAAGTCTGGATGCCCCGAAAGGCGATCCAGAATTGACCCCGAAAGTATAAATCAACGGCCCAGATTCACCCCCAAGTGAATTTGGGCCATTGATTTTCAAATTCTGAGTAAATTCTGGGTATGTTTTTTGTATATGTAGCAGTGCTGAATAAAGATTCGCTATGTAAGCTAATGGTCTGGTGGTTGATGGAGCATTACCGAGCACATACGTGCGTTTGATAGCAAAACCGTTTTAAGAAAGGATGGGAGAAGTGGAAAGGAGCCTGAGAGGTCCTTTTGGATTCTCATTCTGAATTTTCCAATTTAGAGGTTACACCAAAATACTGAAATACCCTCGTTCTTTTCTATTAAAAAACACAATCCTATCCTGTATTTCTAAACTAAACGTTAGAAAATAGAAAAGTATTTGTTAAGCTGAAAAACAGAAAAAAATTAACAGTATCTTTAAAAAATGAATACAGACAATATTCATACACATTATAATACAATAATAAATAACCAAGGGCAGCATGGTAAAAAATCAATCTATAATTCATTTTGATTAATTATCTTTCAAACATGACTTATGTCGCTAAATGCATTTTGCACATATCACCTAAACACTTCTGCGAATTCAAAACATATTCAAACCGTAATTTAAAAACACAAATGTAGAATTCAAAAAGGCAAAAAATGGGGGCTCCCAACAAACTTTGACCCAGGGGGAGACTTACTCACAAGGAAAATGCCAAGTGCACAGAAAAACTACACATAAAATATCAAAAAAGTGTAAGCAGTGGCCCACGGCTTGCATTTTTCTGGGTACTTACTCTAGGCCATTGCTTGCACTTATCTGGTACACTATATGGGTAAATTTTTGTGTGCATGTAACAGTGTTGTACCCATCAACTGTACTGGTGGATGATGAACAAGCACAATATTGAAAGAACCAGACAGAAGGACAGAGAGCTTTGAAATCGAAAAAAAGGTCCGAGAAAAAGACGACTGGGGGGGAATATCAGTCCACCCCAAGTTATTGATGGTTTTGAAATCGTGCCTCAGTCCCCAACAATTATAGTCTCCAAGTCTCTCCTCCATGGTCTCCGACGACTATAATTTTTTGTTGGGTAATTTAGCTTGAAATTAAAAGGGATTAAACGAATGTACAGCCTACAAGGGGCAGAGGACAAAACAAAAAATAAAGAAAAGAAAAGAAAATTGCGTACTCCCCGACACAACCTGCCAGAGTGGGTATAATAAGCATAAAGCAGTAAAATAAATCTATTACACTGTGGCTCTAAACATATCAGCCCACAACCAAAATTGAGTCCCACGTGGTGTAATAGAAGGGCCCCACGAAGAGGCTTATGTCGGCAATAATGAACTTTTATCACATTGAATACATGGGGTACAGTTGTCCCCAATTGGACCAAGAGATGTTCTCGAATTGACCAAGAGATGGTTCAAAAGGTAGGACCGAGTAGACTGCTGCAAAAGTTATCTCCAGCAGTTGCACACCTTTTTGAACGTAGAGTAAGGCCTACTCACAGAGGAGAGAGTGGACTCACTCTCTTCTTCTCAAACTCTTCTTCTCGAAATGATTTCCAAAAAGAACCTGGAAAACGAACAAGCACAGGAGTCTCCAAGACCAGCTCCAAACGGACATATAGGAGAGTTGAGGACCTACATTACTGAGCTCACCTTAGCAACCAGAACCGATTGTGGTATTACCCCACCGTTGTGGCACCGGCGACACTTAACGGTAGGACTGGGCCCGCAGAGGAAGAGCCAATTTCAGAACCCCAGGTCTCCAAATACCTCTGTGAAAAGCTTTATCTTAGCAATGGTAGTTGTGGTTGTTGATAATGGGAACTAGGTATAACCTAGAACCCAAGAACCTGCTGTTTGCATACCTTCAAGATGATACCCCATTCGGTGTGGGGGTTTGATGTAGGGATCTGAATCATCTGATTGATGGCCAACGGAAATCCAGGCCCCCCCTGTGGATGTTAACTCCCATGACGAACTTGGGAGTTCTCGACCTCACGGTTTGCTGGATGAAGGGGGAAAAACGAGCCCCTTTGAGGACGAACTCCATCTGATATTGGTAAGAACCCCATCTGGGAAGACGTCCCTAGTTGGTGTATGCACTCCGTGGCTTGCCATGGAGTCAGCTACAAAGTAGCTATTGTGAACACCATCCGTTTGATGGGTTTGTATTCTTGAGAGAGGAGGACGAACCCAGGGAGATGAACCTCGTCTGACAAACCCCACAAGAAAACATAAATCCCCTTGTAAAAGGGACCCTCCTTGGAGATGGACCCATTTTGATGGGAGTGGAGTGGATCGAATCTACTCCGGATGAACTTAAAACCAAACAAATTGCTTTGTTAATTTGAGAAAAATTGTAATGGGAAAGGAGGGGAGTGCATTCTCTCTCTAGATTCAAGAGAGAGAAGCTCTCAACCCAGCCCTGGTATTTTTTCCGACGACTATATTATCCAAGTCGTATTTCTACCATGGTATGTCCAACATCTCTATCCCATCATTGGAAGAAAACGACGACCCATTGTTGGAAGGAAAGGATGACGACATATGCAAATCGTGCCTTAGTCAGTCAGTCCCCAACGATTAAAGTTTCCAACTCGTCTCTCTTCCATGGTCTCCAATGACTACAATATCTAGGTTGTATCTCTACCACAGTCTGTTGGACGTCTTTATCCCATCGTTGGAAGTAAACGACGGCGTATGTAGTCAATCCGAGCTCTGGCAATTGAATTCCAACCGAAAGCTCCCATCTCCCTTGGCAATTTGATCCCATTTGAATTGCAAAATAAACCGAAAACCCCTAATCTTTGTTAAGCACATTTTCTAGTAAAATGTTTTAAACTCTAAATTTTTTCGTTCCGGGGAATTTGACAATGCCCCGAGCCGGTTATCAAGAGGGGGTGGATTAACCCGAGTCATGGTCATTAAATACTCCTAGACTTTGCCTTAGTTTAATTAGTCGTTTTTAAATCTTTCTGAGTCGTTCTCGAAGTCGAGAGAATTCCATCAAACAAGCTTTGAAATCTCAGTTTGCCGCTTTAAGGCTAAAACCCTTATTCGCGAATCAACCATCACGCACGACGCATTTGGTCTCTGTGGATTCGACCCAGTCTTACCAATTATTATGCTACCGCCAACCTAGCACTACGCTTGGGGCGACACTAATTACAACGCGTTCTAAGGTCGCAAGCAGAGCCGGAAGGCAACAAGAAGCGAGAAAAGGTTCAACAACAAGCCACGGTTCCTCAAACAGTTCATGAGCTTTAAGGTAGAGTGAAAAAGCCTAATGGCAAGTGTTTTCATTATAAGCAGAAAGGACACTAGAATAAGGTTATCCGAATTATCTCAAGAAATTGAATAATCAAGGAAAAAAATTTCATTACTAGTTAAATTATGTTTAATGGTGTTATTTACCAGTACCTGGTGTGTAGATACAGCGCCACTAATCATGTTTGCAATTCATTGCAAAGGTTCCAGGAAACCTGGAGACTTAGTGATGGAGAGATTTATCTACATATGGGAAGTGCTACAAAAGTAGCAGCAGTTACAATAGGCATTTAAACGAGGTTGCAGTTTGTGGTCAAGTCACACTGCAAAGGGGAAGAGTTTGTCGAGTGCAATAACGCTTTTGAAGGGTGCAACCAGATTCCACGAAAGGTGTAATCTAAACTTATGAACGGTGCAAGGTGGAGAATATATTCGACTTTGACCATACACCTTTCCAAATAGAAAAATAATTGGTTGGAAATCATTGCCCTGGTAAGTAAATGGCATTGCACTTGCACACTATAAATGAAGGAGGGACCAATGTTTGTTGGTTGGATAACTCATTTTGGAATTTGGTTTAAGCGAAGAAAGAAATGAACAGAGACGACCCTAAATGGAAAGGAAAGGGCATTGCTGAAAGCAGGTCTGAAGGTCCACGAAAACGTAGGCATTTAATTCCACGTAGGCATTTAATTCCAGGGCCGGCTGGTCTTGTGCAGTTGGCGTTGGAAAAAAGAAAGGATGGAGAGGGTGTGTTGGAAATGAACACATAAGAAGCAATACATAGAGTCATTACTGTTGCAAGTGAGGACACTGCATTCGTTGAAAACAATGCCTGGTTAGTTGTCGTGCATGGTGGATACATGTTTGAGTCGGGATACACAAATTTGGCGACTGTGAATAAAATGCCTAACTTGCAGCGGGTCAAACTCGTAAGTTGTTGTACGAAGTATATATCTTTATCTTTTTTTAATGATAAAATCATTGTTGTTCAGGTTGTTGCGTTGGTAAAATCATGTGTGCGCGATGCACTAAGTGGAGTTATGCTTGAGTTGAAGGTGAGTACGTTTTTCTAGACATCATTTGGATGAACCGAACTATAATTTGGTCGTGTTTGATTTTTAAACCAGGATCCCACAGGATCGATTCGGGGAACTGTGAGTGAGAAGGCAGTAGAAGTGTATCAAGGGATGCTTAAGGCCAGTGTGTGCATCGTACTGAGAGAGATTGTGTTGTGGCGACCAGAAAAAACCTCCTACTTAAATATCACAAGTGCAAACACTGAAGGCGTGTATGGAAATTGAAATGGGGTAGTCCCACGTATGCGTCATATCCAGAAGTTTGTTATTATTCGGATATTGAAGTCGGTTTAAGGTATTTGTAAGGTTGGTATTTGGCTATTGTAAGTTTCTCTATGTAGTAGTAAGGGTTTATGAAGTGTGTCCGCTTACAAGGTTGCTTCTCAGTTTAAAGACACCATATAATCTGTTTTTGCGGAACCAAGTATGCAATTTGAAATTTCCTATTTAAATTTCCAAATAGGACGCATTCGAGTTAAACCTAGGGACCTTAAACCTATGAGATATCCACGTTATAGAATATCTAGAGCCCATTCTTATCCGGTGGCCCAGATAGGAGGCATCTATTTTTGGCTACAAGCATATTTATGAGCTTCAACTAAGATGAAGATATCTATTGTGTGAGCTTCAACTACAAGTGCATTGAAGACATAAAACAAGTCCAATTCATCGTAATAAGCCTTTAACATCCACAAACTCATTTTAACATCCACAAAGTCATTCTAAGGTGGATAGACCTAAATGCATTACCCTCATCAAATTTATGTCACATTCCAGAAAATTCATCTTCATAAGAGAAAAAACGAAAAAAGGAATTAAGACTCATGCATTCTACTTTGCACAACCTGGTGGCAAGAAGCGTTCCCACCAGCCACTCTCATATTTTGGATACGGAGCCACCCAGTTTTCTGGCTCCTCAAACTCTAGATTGACTGGATTATATGCCAACTCTTCTTCCAAACTATCTGCTTCGAAGCTTTGTAATAGAACTCTATCCAGCCTTAACTTCATGAACCTGTTTAGCCACATAACCATGCATCAACTTTCATGATTGCTAAATAAGGTAAATATCTCCATAACTCCATGATCCAAACACAGCCAATGGATTCCAAACACAGCCAATACTCTAAAGAGTAAACCCCTTACAAAATGATTCCAACAAACCCCTTACAAATTCCATGAAAATGATCCCCCCTAAAACCATAATAATGTGGCAGAAATACTAGCTTATATACACAGAAGATATTCAACCATAAAGTGTTTCCAAAACAAGCATAAACTTGATATCATACAACTAAGGTCAAGGTCAAGGTCTTCCAGACTTTTAAACAGTTGAAACGGATCTTCCTTTTGCTTCTCTGGGCCCAAAACAATAGACAACCTTTTGAAGGGTGAGACAATGGCACCAAAAAAAATTTAAACCTGAAAAACCAAATACCAACAAAAATGCTATTACATCCAAGTTAGATAAACAAAATCAAGTTCCAAAATATTAATCCTATGAGATACAACCATTACTTACATAAAATCAGGGCATGTGCAGTTTCCATGTTACATTGGAACTCTTATCAGACAATTGTCAACCTAAATTTGGGAAAACAAACAAGGTATGTGCTTGACCGAAATCCTAGACCTAAATTAATGGGTTGCCCCAAGCGTAGGGCTGAGACCGGTGTAGCATAATACCCGGTAAGACCGGAATCGAATCCACAGAGACGGCGGAGAGTGCTTAACTAAAAACTCGGGTTGTGACCTTTGAAACGGCTCTTAGGTAGCCACCCTTTGTGATTTAATGGGAAAATTAACTAAACTAGAGTAAAACTGATTTTAATTAAATTATATAAAAGAAAAGTACGGTCGTAGGGTTCATAACACGGTGACCGAGTCGAACAGATTTCGCTCCGTTCGGTGTTCTAAAAACGTTTGATTTTAGAGAGAAAAAGGTACCCCGAAAGATGCGAATCCTCGTGGTCGCCGTTTACCCATATCTGAAAGAACGAGTTTTGGTCCCCGTTCCCCACGTTACAGGCTCCGACAATGCCCGGATTCGTCCACGGAAGTTCTTTAATAACCTAAAATTGCTTGTCCGTTTATTAATTCGAAAATAGGAGCGAACGAATCCACCACACCCACGGCGTGTTCATCACCCCGCGACCATACCTAATGAACTACTCACTCATGTTTAAGCAATAAGCGAAGAAAACCCTAGATTGAAACATGCTTCTAGAATAATACGAAATAAACAAAAGATACGAATTAAACAAGTAAAAAAGAATAACTTTATTAAAGAACGGGAATTAATAACGAATTACCGGAATGCGAGTGATTGAACAAAGCTTGAAAACTTGAAAGGAAAATCTCCAAAGGAGAAGTCGGCTCCTCAAACGGAAGAAAAACAAAGTAAAGTTGGAACCCTAATTACGCCTCAAACGGGGTATTTATAACCCTCGCGGTCAAAACACGTGGCAAAGTCAAACGGGCGGAATAAAGGCCTGGTATCGATACGGAGAAGTCTGTATCGATACCCGTAGGTTCTGTTTCCAAGATGACGCTTGGGTATCGATACAGGAGAAGTCCTGTATCGATACCGGTGCTCAAAGTTGACTTTTTCAGCTTTTGGTCGTCCTTGCTTTGGGTCCCACCGGTTCCCCACATGCCCGATGCCTTGTGTCTTCTTCCCGTGCTCCTTTTGGCCCGTTTCCTACAAAATAAACACAAAACACCAAAAACAAGACAAACACCGAATCAAATGGAAAATGAAATAAAACGCGCCTCTAATGCGCTAATTTGCCCTACTTAGGCGCTTATATCTTGAAATATTGCGCGCCTATCACACCCCCAACTTGAATGGTTGCTAGTCCCGAACAACGAAAAGAATAAAAATAACTGAAAGGATAGATCTTTTAAACCCCGGGTGGCCCCGGGAGGGGTGAAGTCTCGTGAGGGTTTTCGGATGATAACCCACAAAACACAAAGGACTCGACATTTGAATGCAACTCAATCCCAATCAATAGCTTCTCGAAGCACTACAAAGTTCGAGGGCAAGTCAAAGGCAAGATATTTCATCCATGGACAAAGTTAAACAAGTGAACTTCACAAAGCAATCTTAGCACAAAAATTAATCCTCTCACCTACGATCGGATAGAGAATTTTCAAATGGCATGCATGTATGGAGAAACCACATATAGAAATTTGCCAATCCTCGAGAATAGTTCACACACCGTTGATAGCCCAATATTTCTTTAAGTACACTCCTTCCCTTTTCTTTTCTTTTTTTTTTTTTTTTCTCTTTGTGTGGTCGTGCAATGCCGGATCTCTCGGGCTTTCTAGTTGACTCTTTAACGAGCTTTGGGTCGGCTATCCCCAAGCCAAACGGCCTTAGAGCACCGGGTTTTAAGAGACCCTACGGACCTAATTGCTCAAGTCAAAAGACTTTATTGAGATCCAAGCTAATCAAACTTAGCGATACTTTCACAAGGTCTATCCATCTTTCGACGCGAACAACACGGTGGGAGCATACCCCGATTGTCCGGTTACTACTCAATGGACCTTGGGATAAGCATTAACAATATAGCACACATAACGTGTCTTTCTTTTTTTTTCTTTTTATATTGGGGAAGGAGTTCCAAAAATTCCATTGAATAAGTTAACACATACTGAAATATCAAAGACATATGAACCAAACTCGAGACTGGTAAATACTCTAGTGGACCAGTGTGTGTGTGAGAGCATGTTTTCAAATGACCAAACGCTATCCGACTATAGATGATACGGGCTAACTAAGTGGTTCCTAAACATCATGTTCACGAGCTTAAGTCTATCCATGAAATCATATCGAGACTTCGACTCGCACAACAACCCCTATAGTACGAATTAGCAGTCATCAACCAAGAATAGTTACACCCAAGCATCCAAAGTCCTTTTTTTTTTTTTTTTTTGAAGACTCTAAATTTAAATAAGACAAGTGACCAAGTAATCCCTCCCCCCAACTTGAATAAAGCAATGTCCTCATTGATTGCACCAACACTAAAAGAGAAGGACATAAATAAAGAGAGAGGAAAGAGATCACCTCGAACTAGCGGACAACACAAGATAGAAGTAAGTGGAGAAGCGACCCCCCAACTTGGACAAATCAACCTGCATGTGTTAGTCTGCAAGACACTAAACAAAAGAAAAAGAAAAGAAGGAAAATAAACGCTACTACAGACTCTGCAAAACATTGAAATCCACCACTTTCGTCACGTGAAAGGCACGGGTACTACTTTTCTCCCTAATTTCTCACTTAAATATGTGTAGAGAAGGTCATCAAAACAATCCCGGGTAAGTCACGACTCAACAGGTTAAACTACTCAAGGTTTTTCCTTAAAGCAATCAGAGCCAATCGTCTTTTATGACTATCCGAGACACGGCAATAAGATTGTTAGAAACCCAGATACACAAATTTAAGGCTAGAAATTAGGTGGCTATACCGGACCATTAAAAACTTTTTTTTTTTGATTTAATTTTAATTGGGATGAATTTTAAGTGAGAGGGAGAGGGAGAGAGAGAGAGAGAGATCTTTGAAACGTAGAATTCGGAAATTTATCAAATCTACAAAGATGAATCCCATGAATGCACCACCCCACGCTAAGCTTTTTGCTAAAAACTGAACTCGGCTAGACCACAAGAAAAGATACTTCGAGTAAAGCAATTGCCGAATTGTTTTAAGAAATTGAAGTGCCTCTAAGTGCTCACGTGGAACCAAATTAAGTTTCGAGCAGTGGACATAATTTGCAATAGAAGGAAGATAAACAAAATCGTTATCATCAACACCAAGAAAATCAATATGTTCCACTACCGTCGACTTCGACTCTTCTTCTACCGAAACCTCATCCGCCAAGTATGGTTTCTCAACTAATTCCTCCTCAACAAAGTCTTGGTCCCCCAAAATAAGAGACTCACTCTCACCCCCATACTTCATATCTTGCTCGTCCATTAAGGACTTTGCAAATAATCAATCTCGGCGTCCCACTCCTCGGTAGTGGGAGATTGTTCGATCGGACCATCATACGAGAGGCGGTGAGCTCCTCGTTCTCTAGACTCATAGGAACGCAAAGGAAAACGTATGCAGCGCGGATCAACAGTGGGAAATACATGAGAGGGGGTTCGACCTTTACATTAGACTCAAGGGTGAAACATTGAGCAGTTAGCTCCTCATCCCCTCCAAACTCAGAAGGTTCCACCAAACCATCATCCACCCCACCCTCAATGACAAGGTGGTCAACTTCCTCTTCTCTCTCTTCCCGAAGAATAAGCTCCTCATCCCTCCAAATTGATCTTGTGGTAAGACCAAGTCAATCTGCTCAACATCGTTAACCAGACCTACTTCCTCTTCCCTAGGAGTAAACTCCTCATTCCCTCCAAACTCGGAGGGTTCCTCCAAACGATCATCAACCCGTCCCTCAATGAGAAGTGGGTCGACTTCCTCTCTTCTATTGACTTGAGGCGGAGAGGGAAATGTCTCCCACTCTGTTGGGCTTGTCCCCTTTGCCTCTGTGAGTTGAGTCAGCTGGGACCTAAGGTCCTCAATTGCTTGGGTGGTTTCCGCGGTGAAGGTCATCTGCGATCGCACAAAATCATACCATCTCATCAAGCTCCTCATCATGAGGGGGATAAGTCAGCTCTGGGGGTGGGCCAGTAGAATAAGGGTCAAACCCTTGCGGGTCTTGGAAAAGGGAGCCAAATTGGGTCTCATAGTCCCAAAAGGGTTCAGGAATTTGTGCCAATGGACTCGAAAAAATGTCTGAGTAATGCTCGTGATCCCAAGAGGACTCAAAAGTACCGGTTGACTTGAAGGGATATTCTCGTAACCCCAAGTAAAATTTTGTATTTGTGCGATTGACTCGAAGGAATACCTACTTGGCTCTCAAAATTCCAATAGGGTTCGTTAATCCGTGCAAATTTACTCAACAACATACTATGGTGTTGCTCTAACTCCCAGGGGTATCAAGAAGGCCCATCGGTTTTTTTTTTTTTTTTTTTTTTAACTCGATAAAAACACAAAGGTACTAACCCGAATTCTTAACACCTCTTGCCGTCCCAAACAACGGCGCAAAAATGCTTGACCGAAATCCTAGACCTAAATTAATGGGTTGCCCCAGCGTAGGGTGAGACCGGTGTAGCATAATACCCGTAAGACCGGAATCGAATCCACAGAGACGGCGGAGAGTGCTTAACTAAAAACTCGGGTTGTGACCTTTGAAACGGCTCTTAGGTAGCCACCCTTTGTGATTTAATGGGAAAATTAACTAAACTAGAGTAAAACTGATTTTAATTAAATTATATAAAAGAAAAGTACGGTCGTAGGGTTCATAACACGGTGACCGGTCCAGATGATTTAATCCGTTCGGTGTTCTAAAAACGCGTTTGATTTTAGAGAGAAAAAGGTACCCCGAAAGATGCGAATCCTCGTGGTCGCCGTTTACCCATATACAGCGAAGAACGAGTTTTGGTCCCCCGTTCCCCACGTTACCTGGGCTCCGACAATGCCCGGATTCGTCCACGGAAGTTCTTTAATAACCTAAAATTGCTTGTCCGTTTATTAATTCTGAAAATAGGAGCGAGAACGAATCCAGCCCTGGCCACGGCGTGTTCATCACCCCGCGACCATACCTAATGAACTACTCACTCATGTTTAAGCAATAAGCGAAGAAAACCCTAGATTGAAACATGCTTCTGAATACGAAATAAACAAAAGATACGAATTAAACAAGTAAAAAAGAATAACTTTATTAAAGAACGGGAATTAATAACGAATTACCGGAATGCGAGTGATTGAACAAAGCTTGAAAACTTGAAAGGAAAATCTCCAAAGGAGAAGTCGGCTCCTCAAACGGAAGAAAAACAAAGTAAAGTTGGAACCCTAATTCTGCCTCAAAACGGGGTATTTATAACCCTCGCAGTCAAAACACGTGGCAAAGTCAAACGGGCGAATAAAGGCCTAGGTATCGATACGGGAGAAGTCCCCATCGATACCCGTAGGTTCTTTCCAAGATGACGCTTGGGTATCGATACAGGAGAAGTCCTGTATCGATACCGGTGCTCAAAGTTGACTTTTTCAGCTTTTGGTCGTCCTTGCTTTGGGTCCCACCGGTTCCCCACATGCCCGATGCCTTGTGTCTTCTTCCCGTGCTCCTTTTGGCCCGTTTCCTACAAAATAAACACAAAACACCAAAAACAAGACAAACACCGAATCAAATGGAAAATGAAATAAAACGCGCCTCTAATGCGCTAATTTGCCCTACTTAGGCGCTTATATCTTGAAATATTGCGCGCCTATCAGTATGCTTGAATAAAGGATCTCAGATATGAGGCAGCATCAACTTGGCTGGTATAGGCACCCCCTTATATTATATTTGTACAATGGATAGATTCTTAATACCACAGTAGAAGCCGCAGAACTCAACATATGGTCCAAAAAGGAAATTTTACTAGGCATTATCCCTTCCAAATTCGAAACTAACAAATAGTAAATCCTTCAAACCCAATAATGCAACATCAACGAAACGAAATAAATATGCATCTATACTTACTTTTGATTGTTGAGGTGATCATCGGTTGTTAATTGCAGCCAGTACGGAGTCCCGTTGTTCATTCCTCTCATCCATAAAGAATGAATACAATATCCTTCTCCTAATATTATTCATATTATCACTCTCCAATTCTGCAGAGACCATTCGTCCCTTCCACAACTCCATGAATTTGATGAGATAAATGCCACAGTCATGTCTAAGCATGTAAAAAAAAACATAAAATTGAATAGACAAATTAGATAGTGATTTCGGACGCGAGTCTGGTTTCGTAAAAAAAGTCATTATTCTAATGTTCACTCACCTGTTGTCTTGCTGTGGAACCTTTGGATATACAATTTCAAACTCGTTTGCAGTATGCCTCGGCACCCCTTGACCATCGTTCAGTAGTGCAAACAAGTTATTCCACTAGAAGCATTAAAGACAACAAATTAAGAGATAGACAAAGCAAATTGTGATAAATGGTACAAACATGAACATAAAATATTCAAATAAAGGTTTTTGGATGGGGGTTATGTTACAATTGTCTCAATTGTGGACCATAGAATCTATTAAGTCAGTCGGCTTCATTGAGTCCAAAACTTCTACCCGCAAATCAACAAGGTTTACTGCCACACAAAACTAGTGACCAGTCTCATCGTCTCCTAAAAGTACAGGTAGTATAAGCTGCAATATTATCGATCGTGGAAATCATGAGTCAGTATGACAAGATTTTCCAAAAAATAAAATGGAAAAACTGAAATGTGAGGCCCAAGTAATGTACCATGCTGCATTTGCGTATGTCATAATGAACTTTATTACCATCACAGGCATCCCTCATATAGGTATTAAAGTTCGAATCATTGCCCTTAACATGATTTATCTGCAACTCAAGTTCAAAAGAAGACAAATTATGTTTACTTGATGAGATAGTTGCATGTTATGTTGCAACTACCGGAGCAAACAACGTACCGCGAAATCAGGATGGAAAATGTGGCGCTTTGGTTGCGACTTTCCTTCTTCCATGTGCTCAAGTTCATCCATCATGATCAAGTCCCTTACAGTATGGATAACCTGTTCGTGGTTGGAATGATGTCATTATGTTTAATTGTACCATTTATAATACCAAATTTTCATGACAAATCGGTAACTTACAAGCTTTGACACAAATAAATGCTACACAAGACTAATGTGAAGATTGAAAAAATAAATATCATGATTACCACTTCCGAACAAGGGAAGAGCTTCACATATTCTAGTTCCCCCATGGCTTGCTTGACACCCCATCCAAAATCCTTCATGCATTAAACCAAAAGTCGGGAATTACAAATATGCAATTATGCAATAGTAATTATCCATTATCATATGGGAGTTAAATTTCATTTATGTACTCACATAAAAACAGGAAAACCATTGTCATTATAGTCCTCATCGGAAGACTCCTCATCGGGTTCGGAATTTCGTGGACGCTTTTGTGGACGACCGTCGGGGTCCAATTCTACGGCATTTTCTGAAGGCCCGGCCTCATCGGGTATAGGTTCTTCATTTTCTGACAATTGTCGTGACTTTAGTTCAACTCTCCGAGCGTTTGCCTTAGAAAATGGCATGATTACCTACAATCAAAGGATTAAACTTTTAGAATATAACAACACATGCGCTTAATCACACCATTTAACTAGTCACACACAACAGAGATCACAATGGCCACATTATGATCTTATATATCCCAGATTTTCAGCTATAAACATACTAAATGCGTGACCTAAATTCAGAATCATTTCACAGGATGCATTACGAAATGAACATGAATCATGGCAAGCAGATATTAGTCTACATCTACCCAACAATTGGCCAACTAGAGAGCGCATTACTGCACCATGTCTCATAGTTAAGAAGTACAATGGTTAAGGGTGTTGGTATCAATATTCCTATTATGCTAGTGTAAAGAGAAGCATAACAAATACTGCCCACTTTATAGAGGAGAATTGCGATATAACAGACATTCACATTTCATAACACATAACCACTTAGCATATAGTGTTACCACTAATATAATGACATTCACGCATGGTTACCCAGCTTAAATGATTGTCCCTACCCATGTGTGGAGAGACCAACATGGTGCATCTCTAAGCCAGTATATCAAATACAAAGTTTAGGAAAAGAACTGCAATAGTGCATGCTTTATGAATAGGCTCCGTAAAATAATGGAACAAGATGACAAAATTCATAAGATGAACAAGTGGCATAAACTTTTAGATTCATTTGCATATATTAGATGCCTTTCAAAAAAATATATTGGATGCCAGCAAATAGCAATGCAGTAATATTGTGTGATCATAATCATGGAACCTAATAAATCACACCTTCCAACAAGGCCCACTGAACCTCAAATCATCACGATTTTGTTTGGTTTATGACTTGTTTTATTTTCAGAGCAAGGGTTTACATGGAAGAGGGTAAAAAAGGTGGTTTGTTAGTCACATGAAGTACAAACAATCAAGCCTGTAGCGTTTGGCCGAACAATGGCACGAAGGAAGCACTTCAATTATCACAGTAAGCAACTCTTTGAGTATACACGCACACATATAATACTACATTACAAGCGATCCATGACATAACATTCAATGTCTTAATGTCAGTCTAACGCCACACAATCACAGAATTCCTACATCCATGATTCGCGTCGCACATGGCGTCTAGTACACACACACACACACACACACACACACACACACACACATATATAGAGAGAGTACCAATCACCAGAAAATCAATACCCTAGAAGTGAAAATGCATATTTGTACCACCAATCGGATCTGAACCGGCATGTACAGTAGGGTTGAGCGAGAACACGAGGTGATGGAAGAGAGAGGAGGCGTTAGAGGCAAGCTCTCTCACGTCGGAGATGTGCGAAAGGAGAAAGTGGGATTCGAGAAGGAGATATCGAGAGGGAGAGACGGAGAGATTCTATATCGAGAGGGAGAGATGATCGCAGAAGCAGGAGGATTTTCTCTCAAACGATGAGAGAAAGTGATTTGGGTTGGGGGTGGAATGACTGGGTATTTTTTTGGGAAGGGTATTTCGGTCAAATTCTATTTGGTTTTCCATGTATTTGTAAATGTTTTTCTCCTTACCATGTTTTTCTAATTTCCGAAAGTACACCATGTTTATGCAAATACTTGCCCCTACTTCCATTTTTAAGCAATTTTCCCAAAGTACAATTGGTGCTACCTTAATTTTAGTGTGTATCCAGCATTTTGTGTAATATTATATAAAATTAGGTCAATAAGTTAAAATATCTGTCGGTGTATATTACATATTCACATTAATTAATCTAATTTAGTGGTATTTCGTTAGTGAGTATTTACGTTGACTTGCACAACAGATATTCCTCAGTTAATTAGGGTTATATTGTGAGAACCATTTTGGGATAGCCGCAACAGTAAAAGGTTTCTGAGTGGTTTCCTTGGAGGTGAGTTTTGTATTTGGTTCATCCTTTTCATTCCTTTTTCTTTTTATCCATGTAGGTATGTGTTTCAGAGAACTATATTATACGTTGGGTGATTTATTGACTGCAGTCGAGTGGTTGAGGTGCGGCTTGAGAGAGAGATCAGTGCTTGGGTCTATGATTAGTGGTGAGCGGCTGTGTATGATGAATTGATTATGAATCATGTCTATGTAGTGGGATGGTGGAATTTGTTAAGTGGTGTGAACTCCTGGGGTTAAATCCAATAGTTTGTAAGAGAAACCTCAGTTGTGAATCATGGGGAAAACAAGTCGTCATAGCTCCATGTGCGAAATACATGTTGAGATCAGATTGGTCCAAATCAAATGGGAATTGGGATTAGCAAGGTTTTAGGTTTAATAGTGTCTAGCAATTAAATTTAAAGAGTCTACTATATCCGAATTAGTCATTTCGTTTGTTATATTTTTATTTTGGATAAACCTACGGGTACAGAGGAATTGGGACAGAAAACGTACCGAGCCCTCTCGGGGACCCACTTTTAGGTCCCACACGAGTGATCCGAACCGTTCATTGTTTTTAAAACATTTTTCCAAGGGCCCCCACAAAAAATCAGCTCAATCGGACGGTTAGAAGTGCTTGAACCAAAGTCCCACCGTTTCAAACAAAACGGTGGGACTTTGGTTCAAAACGGTGGGACTTTGGTTGACTTTCTAACCGTCCGATTGAGCTGATTTTTGTGGCCTTCGAAAAAATGTTTTAAGAAAAATGAGCGTTCGGATCATTCACTGTGGAAACCCAAAATGGATCCGAATACGACGCGTTTCTCTGTCCCAATTCTCAGCAGGGTCCTTTTATATTTTACATATAGGTTAAGCATATTTTACGTATTTTCGTATTCCATTTTCGTCCCATAGATTATTCTTTTTATTCTTTTGGAAAATTTATCATTTGATTTATTGAAGACGTGAATAGTTTATATTTGATCATTTAAATTGATAATCGGCCAATTGAAATCGAGTTGAAGGAACGCCAAGGTCAAAATCTAGGGTTTCTGATCGAGGGCGGAGGGATTGGAGGGATTGGAGGGATGCTCGTGTTGGAGAAGAAGAGTGATGTTACTGCGGCGTTTTCGATGGATCATTGGCTTTAATCCCAATAAGAATCCTTCATTCTCTCCTTCTTCTTTGAATCATCAAAAGAGGCTATCTAATGCACCCTTGCCACCGCGACCACCGCCACCTCCGCCTCTGCCGAAGCGTAAGCAGCCAATGTTGGATGCTGTACATGAGATTGCCATCTACATTCATCGCTTCCACAATCTCGACCTCTTCCAGCAAGGGTAAATACGCATCACCGTTGTTATTGTTATTTTCAGTTACAACTACTGCTTCTACTTTTTATGACACGCTTTAGTCTTATTCTGAGTTAAGTTGTTACTTCTCATCCCCACACTGGCAGTGTTTCGGTTATTTGTCTTGGAATAGGCTTAATATCTAAGTCACATAATGGGCTTGCTTGAGCTTGAAAGTGTCTCTTGAAAAAACATCTCAAAACTGTTAAAATTAGCAATAGTAGGAGGGTAGAGCGAGGATTGAGGGTGAGAGTGGAGGTTCTTACTGAAGGATTATGTGATCTTGGTTATAATCCGTATGGTGGGAATGTTCTCTGTCTTTTCTGTAGAGGTAGCGACACTGCTGAACCACATAAATGGTGTATTCTCTTGTGTTGTGTGTTTGTTTTAGACTTTCTGCTTTGTTTGCGTGGATCGAATTCTTTATGATTTATTTTAATTTGTCTTCACTTTTTTTCCTTGTGTAGATGGTATCAGATTAAGATTACAATGAGATGGGAGGACAGTGAAAACACTTCTATTGGAACTCCGGCTAGAGTGGTTCAATATGTAGGTATGCAAGTTTTCCCCGTTCAAGTAACTTGATAGGGGCATGAAGCAGTAAACCTGTAATTGTACTAGTTGTGCCTAAGCAAATGCTTAAATGGTCTTTGGGTTTGGACTGAAGACGTGTATCTTGGGAACAAGTTTGTATAGATACAAAATATTTTCTGAATTTTCTTTTTCTTTGTCTTAATAATGTAGCCGCTAGTGTATACTTCTCAGGGTTGCATTTGTAGGGTGAACACATGTATTTGCCCCCCTCTTGAAAGCAGATATTGCTCTGCATTTTTAAGAAATGTTTGTCATTTTTATTAGCTATGTTATATTGACTCAATTGGATCTAGTACTTTTTCAGCACTTGATAGAGTGGGGATATGGAGGGCATGTTAGTTTGACTTCCATCTAGGATTCATGTTTAGTATTTCAAGTTTATTGAAGAATGTTATGAAAAAGTGACCGATGACTCCTTTTAAAGGCAATTTATTTTAGAAACTAAAAGGAATATGTTATAATGTGTCATCGGAGTGAGAATTAGATGGGTTTGACACATATACAAAGGTTGATTATATTGTTCACTTTATCTCTAGAGTTGCTTATATCTTTCCTTCAGGGACTGGTAGTCTTGGATTTATGGTTCTTCCTGATGAACTACCATCTAGTTTTGCTCTTTCTTTGAGTTGCAGCTCCTGATGTTGGTGCTGATGACGTATATGGAGTTTGGAGGATTGATGATACAGATCACAGTTTCTCAACACAGCCTTTCCGGATCAAATATGCAAGGCAGGACGTCCTTCTATCTGTCATGATTGCATTCAATCTATCTCTGGGTAAATATGAGGTATTGGTCCCTTTGCACGCGTGCCAATGTGTAAAAAGCAACGATAATTATAAGATAAACTGAGAAAGTGTACTGGAAAGAGTGGTGATCTTTTTCAAGTGCAAGGCAGCAGGGTAATGTCATTAATTTCTTGGTAAGGCCTGTACATGCATGCCCTACAATGGCATTAACGTTCCTTCCAATTCTGTATGGGAAACTTTCTTGCCCAAGGATGGAAGAAACTTGGGTTGGAGCAGTCACCAATGCCAATATGTTTCGAAAGACTGCTTGATCAATTCCTTGGCATGGTCGATATTTTCAGCATTTAGAGAGGTGTATGTACTCTATTTATTGTCCGGTCACTTTCTTTTGTACATAGGTGTCATTCCCTTGATGCCTTTTCAATAAATTTATCACTCATAAAGAAAAAATTAAAGCGGATTTAGAAAGACTGCAATAGCATTATTTTAGTCCTAGAGACTACCTGTCTTTAATTTTGTGTCTGTCGATCTTCCATCTGTGTATGCTACTATGCTCATGTCTTTCCTTCAATTGTTTGTCATTCTTTATGTACTTATTAACTATTAGATGTCTGAAACTAATATAGCTTTCAAATACCAGGGTTTGCCTACATCTGCTGTCATTTTGAAATTTGAGCTTATGTATGCCCCTGTATTGGAGAACGAGTAAGTTAAGAATTATATTTTTTTCCCTGCCCTCTTCTTTGCTAAACGATTATGAAGGGACAATTTTTTTGTCTTCCTACTCATACTTTGTAACTTGCAAATTGGATATAGATGGTCTAAACCCAAACTTGCTGTTCCAATGTTCTATTTGCAGGTCTGGTCTGCAGACTTCTTTGGATGCATGCTCTACTGCAGTCCATGAATTTCGAATTCCTCCTAAAGCTCTTCTGGGACTGCATACATATTGCCCTGTACATTTTGATGCTTTCCATGCTGTGCTTGTTGATATAACTGTACATATCAGCTTATTGAAGGGTGGTTTTCACACTGCCTCAGCGAAGGTACCCAGGTCTGTTCCAGATTCCAGTTTCTTAAACTGAGTAATAGACCCGGGTCACATTTCTATAATAATCTTTAACAGCATTTTTGTACTGGTATTTACCATTTAATGCTAAAAGTTTAATGGTTGAACTAATTGCCCCCTGTAAACTTTTCCGAAGTAACTTGGTTCATTGGACTCTTTTCAGTGACTCTTCTGCTATCACAAATTTAGCTGATGGAAATTTTGACAAGCCAAAGCAAGTATGTGCTTCACAGTAACTACTGTTTGACGACTTCTTTACCTGAATTTCATTATTAATCTTTTTTCGTCTAGTGTTTATATGTATTTTCTGCTTGCGATTTCCTTTCATTGCATCAGTAGGATCCGTTGATTGCACTTCTATTGAAAACGCTCTGCACACATGGTTCGTCATTATTGGTAGACTCAACTGGGGAACAATAACAGATAACGAGACTTGAAACTTAGACCTTGTCAGGATAGCTAATCGTAATTCCATTATTTGACTTGTATGGAACTGTCTTGGGGGGCATATATGTATGCCAGTTTAACCAGGGGCGAATCCAGAATTTAGTGACAGCAAGTATGATTTTTGTACTTGTAATCCAAAAAATGCTAACCCAGAATGCTAAACAAAGAATTGATACCTATTCATATTTCATATCATAAAATTCCAATTGTTCTCCATTCTCGACAACTTTCCATTCCCTTTAAAAATTGAGGACAAATGGACTGAATCAACCACACGTCTTCTTTGAGCAAAATACAGTTAATAAATACAAGTGGTCCTTTTATTTTGTCCTTCTTGGGGTATGCTCCTTGTAGGCTGTACATTCATTTAGCCTCTTTTTTATTTCAAGCTAAATTACCCAAAAGAAAAAAAAAAAGTAGTAAAACTCAGCCTACATTCTCAACCATAAGTCCCAAATCCTTAAAACACAAAATACAAATCATAAACAGTGGCGGAGTGGCGGAGCCACTCAGAGACTAGTGAGGGCACATGCCGTCATTGGATTTTTGTGTTTTACTTCATTTTTTCGTTTTGAATTTGTAGAAAAATATATTAGAAGATTCATTGGTACATCACCTTTTTTTATAGAAAAAATTATTGAGTGCTCTTGGGGTGCGACCACATGGTGTTATAACATCATTCTACTACATATATGTATGTGGGATTCAAGACTAATTATATGAGTTTCACCTAAATATGTGATGATGAAGGCCGATAAAAAAAAGTGATGGAGAATGGTGTTAGGGCACCACGTGGCGATGCCTCAGGACCCCTAAATAATTAATTACTCACAATCAAGCCTCAGTTCCCTGAATTTTTTTCTCAAAATTATTACGTGTTCAGAAAATTATAATTACTTTATTACCATAAAATGTAAGTCAAGCAATACTTCCTTTACATTATCCCTTATTTCTCTCTTCTTAAATTTATCAATAACTCCTCTCTCCTTCGTCTTGAAGATAATGTGATATAGTTAAGCACTATTCAAGTAGGAATATTTCTTGAAGAAAAATTTAATTGAAGATCAAGGCATGTTAGATTCTTAAAGAACATAGGTTTTTTTTTTTTTTTTTAAAACAACAAAAGTACTGGCGTTTTTGTATTGTGCCCTCATTGGTACAATTTTTGGCTACTCCACTAATCATAAACCTCGATTTTGAATGCAAACCTAATCATGGTTTTCCGAACTTAGGAACTCTGTAAATCAAAACAGAAAATCCGAAACAAATTACAATTAAGGCTGTTCTTTTGATTTTACCCCTAGACAAAAGTAGAGATTAATTGTTTTGATGTGGGTTAGCGAATATGGAGTGGACAAATCTGGGTGCGACTCCTGGAAGAAAAGATAGAGGGAGGGAGAGTGAATGAGGATCATGTTACACGGTCTTGGGTAGAACTTAACCCCAAAAGCTAGCTCATGAAGTGAGGGTGCCCTCACGCTTATATATTTCATGTTAGTTTGGTACCCAGGCGATGTGGGAGTTTGCTTCACAGATCAGAGGCGACAAGTTACGAGCAAACCATTGTTCTTCTTTTGTTTTCTTAGAGGGGGAGGGAGGGACGTCAAATCTATGAAATCTGCAGAAATCTGTGCATACTGGGCGAGTTTTCCAATGCATTGGGTTCACTTGACCCTTCTTGCCCGATGCTCCCTTCGCCCCCAAGTTTAAACACTACTAGATTTAAGCACCAGATCTGCCTCCTGACTTTTTGTAGGTTGTTGGGTTGTTTAAAGCGGAGAATGAAGCAGGACAACTTAGCAAAATTGCGGGACAGTGCTCTCTACAGTTGGCTATGCCTATGTGTTACGTTGGGTTTAGGCTTAAGGAAAGGTTGTAGGGGTATAGTTCCAAAAAGGCAATCATATGAAGAGGTAATAGAAGTCACTAAATAGGTAATAACGATTTAACAGAAGTTTAGCTATCTGTCCCTCTTGCCTATATTTGATTTATTGTATACACCTCTTCCTTCTTTTTTGGTAACAAAATTGGGAAATATTTTTTTTGTTAGACAAAAGCACATCGTTGAGCCATACGATATACTTATTGAAATTGGTTTGGCAAATACCTGGGGATTTATGGTTGCAGTTATTTGTTGATCCTCTTCCATTGTTTCTAGCTAATATGGTATCTTCACTGGAATAACTATTACAGTACAATTTTCCATCCGATGCTTATTGAGTCAACTAGTTCGTATATTACTCTAAACAGGCCATGCTTGTCAAAGCACTATTAACTTCCCGGGACATTCTTCTTGAAGAGCTACAAAACCTTAGCAAATCAATTAATCAGATAATTGATTTGAGTGATTTTACTTGCGAACTGGATTATTCAAAGTTGTTTGGTTCTTCTCTGCGAGGAGTTTTGGAGACTCCACATGCTGTAGTTTTGGCTGAAGCATCCACCATGACACAAATGGGTTATGAGGTATTAATTTTGTGCTGCATTTTTCTTATTGATCTGTTCGGAATCCTGATCTTTATGAGGCTTTGGCTTACCATTTTTATTTTCATCCTTGAACAGAAACCAAATGGTATTGTTGATATCAGAGATCATGAGTTTTTCCATTCCTTATCCAAGGATGAACTCTTGAACTTGTTCCACTTGCTTGGGAGTCAAATACTGCACTTGTGGAACATGTTTCTGAAATTTCATAGGTTTGTTTGAATACTGACTTAAATTCAATGATTGTGCACTTGCTATATCTATCTGCAGGTAAGTGGGCAATGCATTTGTTCTTTCTTTTTTATGTATTCTACTATTCTGGGATGCTAGAATGAGGAGTCAATACATTTGTTAATAGCAGAGAAGCCACTTGTTTTTTCTTTCCCTCTACTGAATAACAAAAATAGTATGTCAAAAACTTGTGTACCTATTTTTTAAATTTTTTTATCTGCAAAAGAAGATATTAATAAGCTCGATAAGGGTGTAGGTGTATTAGAGGAGAAAAGAAAACGAGAGTTCTCACAGAAAGAGAGAACCCAAACAAAATAGAAGAGATAAAGGAGAAGGGGGGACAATGAAATCCAACCAAAAGTTGGATGCCAACCGTGAAGACAATGGTTGCAGAAAAAGAGAGTATGCCAAGAGATAAAAATATTGTAGCCAAGACATGAAAGGCTGAAAAAGAAATCAAATTCTAATAAGCCTGATACCATCAAGACAATCTTTGAAGTCTTCCACAGAGTACTCTGAGATGTTGTTCAACCCTTGGATCCAGAAACCATCCTTGTTTTTGCTAGGTCTGCAACCTCTTTCCATTCTGTAGCAATTGTTGAAGATGAGGTCATTTCTTGCACCACAAAACTTAGCAAAAGCATGTCTCCCAACACATTTTCTGCAAGGTTTTAGAAAGAAAGGAAAAGTAGAAATTTGAGAGGGCGGCAGAGTAGAAGGGTAGACCCAATCCATGACCCACCAACTAATAATAGGGGACCAGACATTCCAAGCAAATTGACATTATAGCAGGAGGTGTTGATGTGATTGACCTGGCAATAAGCAGAGGGGGCATAGATCTCCACCGATAAAAAAAAAAGGAACTAGCAAGACTTGTTTTTGATGCAATATTACTAGGCAGAGCTAGCCAAACAAAGATTTAACTGAGAAAGAATTGTCAGAATTCGAGAGGCAGTCAGGCCTCGATCAGTTCAAACTATAACTATTGAGCATCTGGTCCAGATTTTCAAGCAGTTCCAACTCCCAAACAAAAAGGCTCCTGAATTGCAGATTCCATCCATCACCTGAAACATTAGCATATCACATACAAATGAATCCTTTTGGGTTGAGGGGAGGAATAGCCTAGGGAAGACATCCATCACCCAACCCAATGTGTTCCCAAAATCTGGTTGCATTCCCTGCTTGACCTTTGATTTTGAACCTTTGCAAAATGATGCTGCTAATTACAGAATTTGTTTTGACCTATGAAGCACCAGCACTTCTAGGATCTAGAGGTCACAGTGTCCCTATGTCTGGCACAGGGACATGTGAAAATACTTATGGGACACACCACTGGTGTGTGCATTAAATTTTGAATTAATATTTCTAGGGGGCACGAGAGGCACACGGAAAGGATTAAATATGTTATAAATTTTTCTTGGGTAAATGTGTTGCTCCAATTATTTACGGTTAAAAGTTTTATATGGTGTATATACAATACTTGTTTATAATATTGACGCTTTATGTTTATACATATAACTATGTATCCGCTTGTATAAAATAAATTGTTAAAGCTAAGTAGCAGGAAGCTTGTAAAATGGTGCCGCTCCTACCTTAGGAGCGCGCTCTTCTGCTCCCAAGTAAGGAGCTTGACGGGAGTCCGCTCCTTACTAAGATAGGAGCTTTTGTATGATCCTTATATAGAAAAAAAACAGGGATTTATCACTCAGCTTTATATCTTGAAAAGAGAACCGTATAGTTGTAACACTATCCCATCTCTTACACTTGTGGTGGACTTGAACTATGTTCTTGCTCCCTCCAATGATTGAACTTAAATTGCATGTTCTAGGCTGCATAATTTTTGTAATGTATATACAAGTTACTTTTACGCTCCCAACCTTTGGAGCTTCTATCTCTGTCTGCTCCCACGCTTCCAACCCCGCCCCACTTCGCGCCGCTAAGTGTTAAAGCATCCAATTCAATCAATTGGCAATGAGTGGAGAGGCCGTCCACGCTCATATACTAAGCTTTGGAGGTTGATGAAAATATTAATAATGAAGTTGTCCCGCTGTCTAATAGCTCAAGCTTTTAGATGAGTTGGTGGTTAATAATGTAATATGGTTTCAGAGCATGCAATAGATTCTGTGTTCAAACCTTAGCACCTATGATTAAAATTTACACGGGTTTAGCCCGCCCATGGAGGAAAGCCTGGCTACACATTCGGTACGTGTTGATATTATAAATACTCCCTTCGTTCCTAAATTAGTGTCCACTACGAAAAGTCGTGTCATTTTTCAAATAAAAAAATTAAGTGCTTCCGTGAATCATTTTTCGATTTTTTTGACACCGAATTAAAGTACACGATGAGTACTTTAATTCAGTGCGAAGAAATTCGAAAACCGATACATAGAAGCACTTAATTTTTTGATTTAAAAAATGGAGAGAGAGTGGGAAACTTATTTCGGAACGGAGGGAGATACGGATACGAGATACGGATATTATACGATGCGGATACGTAGATACGTGATTTTTCTAAAAAGTCGGATACGATACGTTGGGGGATACGTTGAATATAAAAATATAAAATTAATTATATTAATCCTAAAATTCCATTACACAAGTTCACCATTACACACACACACACACACACACACACACACACACACACAACGTGAGATGAGGGAGGGAGAGAGAGCAGAAGCTATGTCCATCGATTTGGGGGAAAACACATATAAAGCCCTGATTACACTTTTAACCCACATTTTCAAGTAATAACATATTTACCCTGCGCGACCGAGACGTATCCTAGCTATCCAAAACGTATCCGAACACCAAAAAAATAAATTTAAATTTTGGATATTTTAAAAAACGTAACAGATACGTATCCGGAGAGTATTCGAGAGTATCGGTATCCGATACAAAACTAAATGCTAAAAGAGACTGAAACATATGAAGATACGAGCATAAGAAAGTTTTATTGCTAGTAGTATATCATGAGATGAGATGAACAAGACATCCAAACTTTAAGACACAACTTGATGATAGAATACCGTGCAATGCTGAAGGAATGCAACATACCATGATCATTGACATAAGGAAAGTGCGTGTGCATCCATGGCCAAAATATCTAGTTCGCTAAATTTAGGATCTATATTCTCATGAACAATAGGCGTATCAAGATGAGACTCCCTTAAGAAGTCAAACCAAGCTGGGTCCCAATGACTTTTTTTGTTTATAAGTACTTGCGGAGCCTTATATCATATGCCCCCCTTTTTCAAACTCTCATTTTTTATATGATGATTTTTTTTGTTATTGTATAATAATCCTCACTAATGGGAATGGTTTTTTCTGATAGAATTCATCGGCGGCTTTCACACAACTAGGGCTTTCACCCTAAAGGTAGCCCTTTCCTCGAGTCAATCACTCAACAACCGAGAGGGGGAGACGGAGAATTAAAATAGATGATGGTGGATGGATTTCAACATCACATCTGAAATTCTAACCTAGGGTCAATCTCAAAGAGTAGATCACAAGATACATACCAAGTTCATGAGAACTAAGACCCCTAACCGAGAAACTATCCATAACAGTCATGAACAACTGTATAGAATGTTGGATACTCATGATTTATTGACATTGGAATACTCTTGTAGAGAGAATACTATGAAAGAAGTGCAATAAAACTACGAATGTACATGTTCATAAAATCCAAAGATATTCAATTGCACACCAAAAACTATCATGCTCAATCGACAAAACAGAACATAATTTTTTGATTTTTTATATAAAAACTAAAGAAAAATTAAAAAAACTACAAAACCAATATGAAACTCCATAACTTTAGGTATTGAGATTTAGGTTATAGAACCATGACCTAGCCTCAGAAGGAAAGACCAACCTCTCCGGATGAACTATAGTCATCTAAAGGGTCAAGGTCATCATCAGCATTAGAGACCAAATCAATTTTACGAACCCAAATCTGGCTAATCTTGCCTTTTTCAACACTAGTCTTTTTGGTGGTCATGGGTGTTGCAATTATCTTTGTAAAATTGGCATGCGAAGGCTCCCTATGTCTAGGCCTTTGAAATAACTCCTTATGATTATTCATATCATGGTAGCGGGGAGGAGTCCTATGGTAGCCATGAAGGGCAAAGCAGTATGGACGAATATGGCCTCTTATTCCACAATGATGGCAAGTGGACACAAAATAATTATGACCATAAGGATGAGCTACATGTGCGTCATGTGAAGTGATACCACAATAATGACAAGTAGGAACGAACGTAATAATAAGAGTAAAAACTTGAGTATTTATAATCTTAGGTTATAGCTCCTTGCATGTTGTCGTTTGCTTCTTTGTCATAGGAAAATTAATCTTGTTCTGCATGTTCTTAGCATTCGTCCTCTTATCTTGACGATTAGTCCCTTTTCTCCCAATCGGTGGAGTTGAAGACGTTGCATGATAACCAAGCCCAGAACAATCGGCGATTGTCAATCGCTAGAATGCTCTTGGATTGAAAGAATATAGTCCAACACCTAGGTCCCTGTCTTTGTGTCATCCTCTACTTTCTCCTTAGACTTGGCGCAAGTCAAAGCTTTGTTTTTCTCAATAAGGAGCTCAACTTCTTTAGTTCTCTCATCTCTCTCTTGAGTGTGTTCATTCAAAATATTCTCTAAGTAGTAATCTTATCAAAAAGCTCTCATTCACCTTCAATAGCACGGAGTTTGTTATACTCCTCTTTGATCTTATCTACTCCTCTTTGATCTCATCTAAATCATCACAGCTCTTGGTCTCGTTATTATCTGTCTCAGAACCACTCGATTCGGAAAGACCTTGAGGATTTAAGGATACACCGAAAGCTAAGAAGTTCCCGTTATTATTTTCATTGGCCTCTATTCTTCATTTGAATCATCAGAATCGCTATCATCCCAAGTTTGAGATGAAAACCTTCTTTTTCTTTTTATTAGCACTTTCTTTTGCATAATGACCAAAGCCATGACACTCGAAACACTGGGATCGCTCAGGTGGTCCTTTTTATTTTTTCCAGAAAATTCTCCTTTTCCTTTATCATTTTTCTTTTTCATACTATTTTTAAATTGTTTGAAAAAACCTTTCATCCCTTTGAGATCAACGTCACTATCACTATCACTATCTGAACCTTTCTTATAATTTTGAGTAATTTTAAAAGCAATCGGAGTCTCCGAATGTAATACTTTGGGCTTAACAGGTTCATATTGCAATTGGTCAGCCTCGTTAGTTGATCTCAACTATTTCTTGAAGATAATTTTCTTTTAACTTTCTCTTACCCTCTAGCATAGTAACTTGAGTTTTAAATCTAGGAGGTAAAGAACGTAAAAAAAATTTAATATGAAAACAAGGAATTGGTGAAAACAAGTGCTTCCAACTATTGACAATGGCGATGAGCTTGGAGTGGAATTGATTGAAGGTCTCTTCCTCCTGCATTCTGATGGTCTCAAACTCTGTGGTAAGCCTTTGAAGCTTAGACTGCTTAACCACTTCCGTCTCCTCGTGACAAGTAACCAAAATATCTCATGCCTCTCGTAATTTTGCGGTTGGCTATTTTCCTCTGCTCATTTATATCAGCAGCAAAAAATAAAATATCAAGTGCACAGTTATTTGCCTTGAAGTAAGGCTTTTTCTGCGTCTGATAACTGCGATCGAGTTTTTTGAACTGGCTTGTCGTCTACAATTTTCGTGGGTCGAGTGTATCCAATAATACACGAGTCCCAAAATTTCTTCACCGGTTGATCTCATTATAGCTTTGATTCTAGATTTCCGGTAATCAAAGTTATCACCACCAAGTATAGGCAAATTTCTAGACATGTGATTCATGTTCATGCTCATGATGGATCTACTCTAGGAAAATAAATCCTAACGGAAGGAGCAGCCCACTCTCATACCAATTGAAAAACCCTAGATTGCCTTGGTTTAATGATGCTACGTATGAATCCTCAATCGACAAACTCACCAATCAATAGTCAATTGATATATAAACGAAAAGCAATCAAGATGAAAGCATGATATACGTGGAAAACCCTTGAATGGGTAAAAACCACAAGAAGGAATCAAATCACTATAATCATTGTGCAGTACAAATATCTATCCAAACGAATTAAATCCTCACAACGTTGTAAGTTCCACATGCCGAGTCACGCCTACACGGCACCAGTGATCTTGATCGCAACGCCTTGAATCGCACTACCCTTCCAATCGTTTGCATTTCAAACTCCACAAAAAGGCTTAACCGAAAGAACGATGATGTGGATGTAAAAACCTCTTGAAGATGATTACTTGGCTTAGAATGAATTGATCTTTGAAGTTCTTCGAGATTCACAAACCCTAGTCGCCACAGATGTTTTGAGATGGAATATACGAGTGCTAAGACATAAAAATGTGGCTAGTCACTCTTCTTGACCTAATGGGTCGATAGTTATAGAGCTGACCCAAGTCTGACAAAAAAATGCAACTTTTGCTGGAGCGGAAATTTTTTGCTCGAGCGAAATTGTCCGTCTCTGAATCTGTCAAGTAAGGCAGTGGACTTGCTTGACTGGTTTCTTGAGCAGTTTCTGAAATCAGCCAAGTTGCTTGTTGTTTATCTAGAATGATGCTTGAGCATTTTTCTTGAATCACATCGAAACATAGCTACAGGTATATGTCCCAAATTAGATAACCTATAAAGATACAATAAGTTGTGAAGAATCTAGTAGACATGGGACTCACGAGTCCTGCAAAAATAAGACATGGGCACGGTTAGGAATCCTCAAGAAATACTTGACAAAATCCAATTAAATTTACTGTGATAAGTTGTGAAATACAATTTTTTTCCGCTTTGTTTACCATTATGATATGTCAAATTCCGATATGGTTGATAGTCACATGTTAGCAAGTGTCTAAAAAGTGTATCACATTTATTTTTTAGTCATAGAGGCCAAAGAAATGTTGGACACGTTGCAGAAAGTGTATCGGACATGTGTCCGGATTTAGTTTTTATTTTCTAACTTTGGACACAAAAAAGAGTATCGGACCCTTGTTCGAGGAGTGCTAGTGTCGGATACGGACAACACCACCTTCTTTTAATTGTCCGCTTCTTAGGTTACTTGTTCTACGGCCAATATAGACCATTTCTATACTTATCGTTCACACCCCTTTGTCATCCAGTTAGAACTCCCACCTCTTTTTAGGACTCAATAGCCCCTAGTACGAGTGATTATTATCTCAATCATAGACAACGCCTACAAATATGGGATTATCCCCAGCTCAAGATCATTTTTCACGCCAAAAATAAATAATTATAAATTGAGCTAAACCTCAATTCAAATAGAACAGTGGTTGAAGTCCTGGGATTGTACTGCGGGGATCAAGAGGCTAAGTTACTGTGTTTTAAACAAGAAATGAGTGATTGAAGTTTGGTTAACACAAATTATCTAAATAATTAAAAGCAAGAAAGATGGTGAATTAAATAATTTGGAAAAGATCTTAGGTTTTGAATCCACCCTAACTTTGTACCAAGTAATTATATTAATTTTGAAAATCAATTACCAAAACCATAGTGATTCGCTAAAAGCTACAAGCCCTAGTGACATCGCCAAGAAAATCACATGTAATTGAGAATAGGGCATAACCTATCTTCGGTTGGTCATGAATCGTCTTCGATTCTATAAATAATTAATCTAGGCACGTCTCGTATTCCCTAGGCCTATAATCCTAATTCTCAATTCCATGCACCAAGAATATGGTGCATATCATTGTATGATCCCTGTATTTGCAATCACAGAAAACAAACACACGTAAACAAGATTGGAAAATAATAACACTTCATAAAAAGATGCTCATACAATCATTGGTTTGATAACCAGAATCCAAAATCAAAATAAAAAATCGTTACTTGGTTAGGGTTTCATTTACACCCTAAGAAGATGATTAGTTGATCAAGGGAAGGAGAGAATAAGATGATGTTGGTTTAATCTCCATAATCAATAAAATCATCTTCGTTTGCTCAATGCCCTTCGTGTGCTCTTCAACAGCGCCCCAATTCCGTGGCCTATTCCCCCATCCAAATCTGACTGCCTTAGTAGGCATAACATTCATTGTAAAGGGTTCTATTGCATTAATTACATAGAAGGTCCATGGAACTTTATGTAATAACAAATCATCCTTCCAACTTTGAAACACTTTGCACGTGACTCCAAAGTTCTTTTAACTGTTGTTTTTATCCAAAATCTTGGACAATGAGCTGGAATAACCTACAAACACAAAATGACAAACATACTTATCAAATAACAAATATAAATGACTACTAAATGTAGATTGGAGGGCCAAAATATGAACATATCACATGTGCTACTAAAGCAATGGAGATCCCAGTGAAAAATGTATGTTAGACTGTTGAGGATGGTACATGTGTCCGCTACAAAAAAGCCACAGCCAAGCCACAAAGCTCACTCTAAATGGGTCCAGATTTGAAATAATATTGTCTTAGCTGCGTTTTTGAGTTGTTTGATGGTCTGCAATTTGTTTGTTCTACTTTTCAGGGTTTATTCTTGTGCTGAAGCCAGATTAGCATCTCATAAAACTTGCTTATTTGTTATGCCAAAATGATACCCTTGTTTCAAAACCTCTAGAATCCTGCTATTTTGTCTGGCCTTATATTTATGGCAGAACTTCAAATGCTTATGTTTTGTTTGATTTCAGGGCTAACGAAACGAAGATTTTGGATTTTTTGCGAGATGCATGGGCTAATGACAGGAAAGCTGAATGGTCAATTTGGATGGTGTACTCTAAGGTTGATATGCCTCACCAATACATAAGTAGTGGCGTTGATGACTCCTACCGTGGAACACATGGAAAAGCAGCAGTTATCCGCAAGTTAACTGAGGATGTAATACAATGAAGACCTACTTTTACTTGTGTCATTTTAAATTGGAATTTTTCCTCATTTTTCTTTTATTGTTGAGGCTACGTGTGCTTTACAGCATAGTAATCTGCTTTATTCTTTTGGTTCCTCTGTAGCCTGCACAAACTGCCGCAGTACGAGCTGAGCTTCATCGACGTAGTATAGAGCAAATGAGGGTGAGTTATACCGATGTGTGAAGTGCGACAATGTTTTTATTCTCCATGTATGTTGGAGTTAATGAGCAGTTATTTGAGCTATGCAGATCAACAACAGGTCTATACAAGACCTGCATATATTCGGCGATCCTTCACGTATTCCAATTATTATTGTTGAACGTGTGGTGAATGCTCCTTTACGTTCCACTAGTGGAAATTCATACTTTGCACATCCCAACCAGAAAGATGCACCTAGCTTGCTCACTGATATTGGGTCCAAGGCGAAACACAAAGTATCTGGTCCTGGCCCTCAACAACACGGTCGTGTATTGAAGATTGTTGTTTTTGTGCACGGTTTTCAGGTATGTGTTGAATGCTCATGCATTGTGGCTTAAATTGACAGATCTTCTTGTAAGTTTTTCACCTTTATTTTGTTCTGCTTTATTATTTTCTCACCTTGAAGGATTTCACCATGCTGCATTTGTTCCTTTTGAGCAAGTAAAACTTATCTATTAGTTTGTTTTATTTATGTTCAGCAGTTTGTCTTGGTTGTTTGTCCTGTAAAAGTATTTGCAATCTGGCATCCAAAAAAGAAGTATTTGCAATCAACTTGAGGTTGAATTTCATCTTATGGAATTAGTCTAGAATTTTTTTCTCTTTTATCCCTTAAACTATCCACATTTTTTCTACGTAGTCCCTAAACTAAAAATTGCACCTATTTCGTCCCTAAACTTTTCAATCCCCACTCATTTGGTCCAATTGATAACAGTCTCTTTCTTTTTGGACGGAAAAAGGCATCAAGTGCCTACCACGTGTGATTATACGCCAAATGAAAGGGGCAAAAATGACACTTCACCTCCCAGTGTTACATTCCCCCGACTCTCTCCCTCTCTCTGTGTGTGTGTGTGTGGACACGATCAATCCCCCCCTCTGTGTAACAAACTTTGAGAAATACAAGATCAAAGGCATTGTCCCATGACTCCCCTTGCATTGATGTCAAATAGCTCACAAGTCACAACGAATGTTTGGTATCTACAAACCAATAAGTTTCATTAAGGAATCTTCCAAATGTAAGATCATGAACCAAAAATACAAAAAAAAAAAAGAAAAAAAAAAGAAACCCAGATTGCAAAGGATTCAGTCAAATACTAATAGCTTCACATTCAGTGTTTGCTATTTACAACTTTCTTCGAGAGAACATTCCAATCTTAAGATCACATACACGAAGAATCCAAAAGAAAAACGATGAGAAATGGTATTGAAGTAAACGCTGCTTTTTCGTTTCTTCGCGTGTAGATATGTATAAAATTTTCAACATCTGCTGCCAGTCACTACGTACTGATTAAGAGAGCAAAACCATGATCTTCTGCTCTCACCATCAGACGTCTAACGCCTGAACCCGGTTCTCAAACACCTACTTCTATGAATCAAACAAGTACTTCTGTTGAAGCTCCCATACAAAGACTCGGGCTGAGTTTCACAGAAGCAAAACTCTAGCAAATCAGGGTCCGATTGGTGAAATTCAAGTGCAGTGGAAATTGCGTTTGCCAATTGGGGTTTCCATTGAATTCCTTTCCGCACCCTCAGTTGAGCAGGAGCAAAATGTGTGGGACAAAGTTGTTCCAATTTTGTTCTTGACGAAACCCTTAGTCTGGTGAAGGAGAGGGAGAGGGCTTGATCGCGTACAGACAGGGGTTTTATCGTGGAGAGAGAGTGTCAGGGGAATAACTGGGAGCTAAATTGACATTTTTCTCCCTTTCATTTGGGGCATAATCACACGTGGTGCCTTTTCCATCCAAAAGGAAACGGAATGTTATCAATTGGAACAAATGGGTGGAAATCAAAAAGTTTAGGAACGAAATAGGTGCAATTTTTAGTTTAGAGACTAAATAGAAAAAATGTGGATAGTTTAGGGGATAAAAGCAAAAAAATCTCATTAATCTAGTTCCATAAGATTCGAAGGAGTCATGTGGAAGTAGAGCTTTATAATGCCAATAGTGAAATACATGAATATACCTTGAAGCATACCGAGAACATGGTATCCTTGAAGTATGCAGCTGCTTTGCATAGCAGCCACAGGCTTTCCTGGTTTTAGCCAGAGTAAATGAAAGCGATGCCCTAGCAGCAGTGAGTGAAATGAGAGCATACAGATCTTTTTATTTATTTGAGTATTATGCGAAGTAAGAACACTGTCATTAGGCCTTGTCGTTGATTGATTGTAAGATACATTTTCAGGATTACACTATCAAGAAAGACCGACAGAAATATGAAAAGATCTGTTTTGGGTTTATAAGGTGTGAATGTTGGGTTTTAGGTGTTTTACGTCAAACAGAGAGAACGGGTAACAAACTTTTCAGGAACTTCAGGGGAAAATATGTGAAGTGATTACACTATCAAGAAAGACCGACAGAAATACGAAAACCCCAATGAGTGATTCAATAATCGGAAGGGAGATTACAGTCTAGTGATATACCATGTGGATTTATGGTGTCTAAAAAATGATACGATCAGGTCTTTCTAAACAATATAATCCTTGTCATCCAATTAACAGAAAAAAACAAGTGGCGAATGGCTAGCTATATTAGCATTGATCAGTTGTGCTATTAATTTTCAACTGCATTTTTGTACTTAAAAATATGCAAACTTTGAATATTAAGGCCAAATAAAGTTGGGCTCTTGGATGTATTAATGTGTCTGAAAACCTGCTCCGCTGTCCCTACACCATTTTGACACTACCAAATGTTACTTGAGCCTTGTAATCAGGTCTAACGAGCCATCTCTTGTACGCTTAAGGTAATCTAACTTTGAAGTCGTCTTCTTTTTTTTTAATCTACCTTTCAAGTCCAGAATGTCAATTTGAGTGAGCTGGATAATATAGTACTTCTAAAAATGTTGACCTGATCTTTTATTTGACGATGTCGCTGGATACAAAGAAGAGTACTGAGTAGCAATTGTGAGCTTTCAAAGAAAGAGAAACTCTAAGGAACTACCAAACAAACAAACGTACTTTCTTATTGCGTTGCAAAGCTTAGAGATTACAAGACTAATCAAAGGGTTATTATATAGGCTAAAGCCTAGAAACCCTAGCAAAACCCTAATAACATAAAAGGACTAAGTTATCCCTAACATAAAAGATAAATAACAAATTAATTGAAACCTAACAATTGGAAACCTTAAATTATAATTCCTAAAATTAAACTTTCCGAAATTATAATTCACAACCCCCCTCAAACTCATGATGCAAAGCATCTTGAGTTTGCCAAGGAGATAACAACTTGCAAAGAAACTACTGCAAATCCATTGTTGCCAATCAATAGGTGCCGAACCAATGCCAATGCTACTGCCAATGAACTACTGCAAATCAACGGCTGCAAATCATACTATGAAGCAACTACTGCAAATCAACTACTGCGAAGATGCTAAACAATGCAAAGCGGTGCAAAACTAGAACATGCGAACACGAAGAACCAATGATGAACAGATGCAAAGAGGAGGAAGAACCAATGTTGAACAGAGGCCAAATTGCAGATGCAAATAGGAGGAAGTAGAGAGAAACTTTGACGATGAACAATACCCGTTAACAGTGACCTTTGATGAACAGTGCGTTCGATGAATAGTAACTTCGATGAACAGTGCTCCATGAACAATTGTGATGAGTGCCCGACGGACGGCGGTGAGGCATAGCCGCTCGTTGGGGAGCGAATATCCCACAGTCCTAGATCTTATGGTTCTGATACCATGCGAGCTTTCAAAGAAAGAGAAACTAGAAGGAACTACCACACAAACAAACGTACTTTCTTATTGCATTGCAAAGCTTAGAGATTACAAGACTAATCAAGGGGTTATTATATAGGCTAAGCGTAAAAACCCTAGCAAAACCCTAATAATATAAAAGGACTAAGTTATCCCTAACATAAAAGATAAATAACCAATTAATTGAAACCTAACAATTGGAAACCTTAAATTATAATTCCTAAAATTGAACTTTCCTAAATTACACTTCACAGCAAGAAATATTGGACTGAAGTTACTGCATCAATGGAATATGGTCAACGGCCATGGTTTATTTGGCAACCTTAACCAATCAATCTGTGCATTTTTGGAAGGCTTATGTGTTAACAGTAGACCCTTTAAATTTGAGGCTGACCAAGATATCTTAATGCAAGCTTAACTAACTTTAGTTCCGCTAGCCAAGCTGTTGCAGCATGGCTTGCATTATTCATCTAGAAGCATAATCAGCAATCTGGTGCAATTGCTCCCTTTTGGTCAAAATATGCCAAAAAGAGAGACCTTCATTTAGTTGTTTGATTGTTATTAATCGTTTACCTACATACCATCTTTTGCTCCCTTAAATGGTTGCAATGTTTGGAGTTGTTTGATCCAACTATATTCACATCATTTAGGTCTTCCACTGCGGAGTTTAGCTAGGTAATCCTTGTGGGTTGTCAGGATATTTTGTGAAGTCTATTTCATGATTGTCATGTAGTACATTGTATTTCCGTGATTACATCAATTAACCTTACTCATTATTGCATCATAAATAGGGACATCACCTGGATTTACGACTTGTTCGGAATCAATGGCTTTTGATAGATCCCAAAGTAGACTTTCTTATGTCAGAGGTGAATGAAGAAAAAACATCTGGGGACTTCAGAGAAATGGGACAAAGGCTAGCTCAAGAAGTAACTTCGTTCATTAAGAAGAAAATGGATAAAGCCTCAAGATCCGGAAGTTTAAGAAATATCAAGCTTAGCTTTGTTGGGCATTCCATTGGAAATGTCATAATAAGAACCGCGTTAACAGGTGCACACTTTTAGATTCGGAGATCATGTTATGCTATTTTACTTAAGGAGGACTAATTAAATTTGTTGATTCTTGCAGAGGAAATTATGGAGCCATACCTAAGATACCTGTATACATATCTTTCGATATCTGGCCCACATTTAGGTTACCTGTACAGTTCAAACTCATTATTTAACTCTGGGCTGTGGCTCCTGAAGAAGTTCAAAGGCACACAGTGCATTCATCAGCTTACTTACACTGACGATCCAGATCTGCAAAATACTTTCTTGTATAGACTCTGCAAGGTACTAAACGAACTTCCTCATTCCCCACCTCATGTTTAGGAGGTTTAAAGATGAATTTATATATTTTCTTTCATCGGAGTGGGTTATCAAAGGAAAAAAGGAGAAAATGGGGAGAGTTGCATCATGACAGTTACTCCAGTATACTATCATGTGCACTTTGGAATATTTTATTTTTGAAGGAGTTGAATCGGGCAGTTTCTCCAGTATGCTATCCACTTTGAAATATTTGATTTTGCCAAATTAGCATTTAGCCTCAATAATGATTATTTGCTTGTCAAAGGAATTTATTTTTGTTAGAGCTTGTCCCACATTGGTTAATTAAAACCTCCAAAGCTAGTATATAAGTCTGAGCGGCCTCTGCACTCATAACCAATTGGTTTTGAGTTGGGTGCTTTAATATGATATCAGAGCTAGGCTTTTAGAGTCTTTTGGACAAGACTCTATGTCGTTGATGGTTAGTTCCCCCTTTGTTCATCGTTATGGTTGATAGTTGTGTGTGTTGAATCATTGTTTACCTCACCATGTGCGAGTCAAGGTTTGCACATGCGGGGGAGTGTTAGAGCTTATCCCACATCGTCCCAATTTATTTGTCCTTTTTGGAAGTTCGTGCCACTTTTCAACTCATTATGTCTCATAATTTTTATTGTTTTACGTGATTTCGAAAATAGTCTTATTGAACTAATTGAGATCTTTCAAAAAAGATCCATATTGAATATAAAAATTATTACCGATTTAAAGTTTTAACTAGTCTTTTATCCGGTTAGAATAGAACGAGGGACCAAAATTTGGGGACGGAGGGAGTAGTATATGAGTTGGATGCTTTAATAATTTTTTTGTCCAAGGAGGATGGAGTTGTTCCTTCTTTCTCCTTGGCTTATGTTCTGATGTAATTTCCTTTCTATGTTATAGCAAAAGACGCTGGAGAATTTCAAGAATATAATTCTGCTATCTTCTCCCCAGGTAATTCATTAACTTTTGCAGGTTTTATTTTGTCTATCCTGTACTTGCAATTTTCTGAATTCATATTACATTATCTTAGCCACATGGTCATTTGGGGACAGTGATAGCACTGATAGGGTTTTTATTAGGCCCAAACTGAAATAGGATTAGTTTCGATATGATCTTTTATGGGTTTCTTACATTATGAATTCTTTGTTCGTTCTTAAAAACAAAAAAAAATCCTCCTCTTTTTTCAATGCTTTGGAAGGGTTTCACATTAACTTGGAATATAAGGAAACAGTGCATCATCATGGAGGGATTTGTTTCTTAATCTGACGAAAGCATGATTTTTATTTTTGTTAATGGTGTTTAGCAATCAATGTGGTTTCTGAGGAGACAACTGCTGAAGAGCTCAAGTAATAATTAAAAACAGCTACTCAGTATGCTGATTTCAGTGAGGACTATTTTCCAGCATTTTTCAGCTGATTTATTAAAAACATTCAAGCATTAGAGAGAGACTAACAGCTTCAATTGATTGAAATCTGTCCATTAAAAATTGAGGGCATTGATAATTTGAGGATCCGAACAAGACTTGCTTGTACCTGACTGAACAAAAAATAGAAAAGTAGTTGGCCATTTCAAATTTCACTCTGCAAGATCCCCCTCCCCTAGCTACAGCCTCGTAACGGTAAACCCCACCACAAACAGAAAATAAAAAATAAAAAACCAAAATAACGAAATGAAAAAGACTTTGTTGTTTAATTCATTTACTGGTATTGTCTAGACATGGCAACTAGGTGAGCTACTCACCAATCTTGCATCTCTCTCAGGATGGTTATGTTCCGTACCATTCCGCCAGAATTGAGATGTGCCAGGCGGCCGCAGGAGACAACTCGAAGAAGGGCAAAGTCTTCATGGAGATGCTAAATTATTGCTTGGACCAGATAAGGGCACCCTCCTGTGAGCATAGATTGTTCATGCGTTGCGATGTCAATTTTGATATCTCTGCCCAAGGCAGGAACTTGAATACCTTCATCGGACGGGCTGCTCATATAGAGTTCTTGGAATCCGATGTTTTTGCCAGGTTTATTATGTGGTCTTTCCCGGAACTTTTTCGATGATTATTTATTGATACCTGCATGTCTTCTCTCATTCGGGCTTCTTCAGCTAGTCTTAGGTGGGCCATTCCTTCTGGCTATATTTTAATACAAGCTACCTGAGTTAGCAACAGGTTTTCTAGGCTTTGTTGGCAAACATGGTCCTGTTGTACAAATTTTTAGTTTCGGGGCTGCCGAGTTAAAACTCTGGAAATTTGGAAATGAAATACTTGAAAAGCTTGGCTGCCCGTGAAACATAAAAATAGTTTTGAAAAACTTAGAATTTTGTCGTTAGGGCAAAATGGGCAAAAGCCAAGAACTGGCTTTTAAGCAGTTACCAAACCAAGCAATGTTGTTGTAAATTTCAAGCACATATTGGACACGGGGGCAGCCAAAGACAAATCATTTCAGCATTGGTCATCATTGGCTTGAATCGGAATCAGATGGAAACTTTTTTTCTTCCCATTTTTAGCTGGTATTTATATTTAAGATATGTAATTATATCGTGAAGGGTGAGCTGAGAATTTCTCTTGTGATAAATTCTTTAGGGATTAGCTCCTTTATTTTATGCTACAAGTAGTATTTTGTGCGTAATGAAGTTGTGCGTAATGAGGTTCGTGTGTTCAATTTTGCATTTCAATTTCTCTCTTGATAAATAACTACTGATGTGTACTTGGTTAAAAAAAAATTAAAAAATTAACCACATTCTCACATTATAACAACTCCATAATGTAGGCACTAACACTTATATTAACAATTGTACAAATTCTTTCATATAGGATATGTGGGACCCGCATATGAGTGGTAGGTTCCACATACCCCATACAAGAGAGATTGTGCAATTTTTTATACAAGTGTTAGTGTATGTAGCAAACCTGAATAATAGAATTTGTTGTAGTCTTATACACGTCGATTTGAGCATTTATTTTGTATTCAATGTTTAATTTGTCTACACAAAAAGTTATGCTAGTGGCATATCGATAAGTGCTTGGTTGACTCCAAGTTGTCTCACCATATATGTGAAGTCTGAGTTCTACTAACTCCATCTTTTTTTTAGATGTGTTGTTTGTAAATTCAACATATGAAAGGGACATCATCATTACATTTTTCACATCAATTGTTACCTCTACTTTTAGTCATTAACTCGTTAACCACTAATTTTTTAAATGGGTATATTAATTATTATATAAACTTTTACCCATTAACTTTTCAAAAATACTTATTGAGGAGTGCAATTTTGTTCGCCCTCCTTGCCATTAGGGATGGCAACGGATCGGATCGGAGCCAGATTTTCCCTCTCCCGTACCCGCCCCATTCCTTTCAGAGGAGGACTCGGAGCGGGAGAAATCGATGGTGTGTCGGGTTCGGGGATAAATCGGGTCCTCATTTACCGTATAAATTTTTGATAACTTTGTTCTTTAAAATGTTTTGACAAGAAAACAAGATATTGATAAGTAATGATAGTTAAAAATATATTTCAAAGTAAACAAAGACACAAAATAGTGATTTGTTATCAAGTATTTTGCTCTTATGATACCAAAATAACGAAATATATATAGATATATACATATAAAAATTAGTAATAACTATCATCGGAGTCGGATCGGGGGAAGCAAATACTATCCCCGCCCCATTTGCTTATCGGATTGGGGATTACCCGCTTGAATCGGGGCGGGGACGGAGCGAAGGTAATTGCCATCCCTACTTGTCGTTCGTCTTATTGGTAGAAATGGTATAAGTTTCACCTATGCAATACACTTTTTGGTAAGAATCACACTATTTTTTGTGGGATTCACACTGCCTCAACCAGTAGGCGTGAGAGTAATTAGAGGGTGAACAAAAATTTGATCATTTATTAAAGGACAACTCAAAATGAAACAGTCGACTATAAGTAAGGGATGGAGGGAGTAATTGTTACTATGAATGTGATTTATTTAGGTAGATATATGTCATGTATGATAAATAACTTGACTTTTTACACGTATGATTATATATATCTTATAAAACAAACTGTTAAAATTATTAATTTAAGTAATAATCTACATCTATGTGAGAGGCGCTTCACCGGAATAACCTCTTTGAGCCTTCTGGTCTCGTACGGGGGTGGTAAGCTGGTTGAACCTTGCTAGAACCCTAGCTGCTTGCATGAGAAGGAGACCTGCACACTGACCAACCACGTTAGTGCCAAACCCGGTCGATGGTTGTCCGGGAAGACACTCCGATGGTTAAGTAAGTAATCGAAGGAGAAGTTTTTTGGAAACTTAGAGAGAGAGAGAGAGTTATGAAGGGTACTGAACGTGTAGAGAGAGAGAGATCCTGAGTGAAGTAGGTGAGAACTATATTTATAGGCAAAGTAGAGCGTGCCTATCACATCTCTCGTGCGCCTTACACGCATTGTCCGTACATAGGATGACGCCTGGTGCAGTAAGAATGTCTTCTGCAGACGCAACGCTTTGGCTAACGTCATACCTGATAAGTCTGAAGGGTCAACTGGATTGAGAATACTCCCCGGTCAACTACGTGGTCCTACAGGCATAACATGTAGGGTAGTTGACTGACACTATCGAGCCCCTGACAGTTACCGAGTGCTACGAGACCGACATCAACCGACTTGGCTCGTAGAGCGCTTGGTAGGGAAGTCGCTCCATAGGTCGAAGGGACATGCTTAGCGGACCTATTGATCCGAGCGCGCCCCCGAAGGCTATAAACTCGAGACCACAACTCAGACACTGGAGCTCAACTTCCTTTTTGATATTCGTCAAGATTTAGACCCAGCCGTTAGATACCGAGGGCATATCCCGTTCGGCGGAATCAAATGGGTTCAGCTTGCATTAACTTTTGTTTCTTTTGAGAAGGTTACCCTTTGCCCCTTCAGGACACCTTATTGTTCATTGACCCGGCCGCTACAATAGCCCCTCGACTTCCACAATCTTCGTTGGGTTGTTGGGGGAGTCAACCACATCTAGCAGTCGGAAACCATCTTGCCATTTTCCGAGCCCTAATTGGGTTGTTGCCGTTAAGTTCCGAGGGCTTACCATCCAAGATGTCGAAGACATGGATGGAGCTCGGAACGTCTCATTGTGTGTCAAGATATGAAGGGACGCTTGATGTGACGTTGTTTTAGGGTTTGTCGTTTGATGTGATGGTTTGAGTCATCTGGTACAGAGAATCCATGACGTGTCATGACATCACTTGCCACGTGTCACTGCGTTACTCGTCCGAGCAGTGCCGCTTGGGATTCCCGCCCAAAGGATTTGAATATCGAACAGGTGTCACGCCGTGGTTGGCTCGGCTGAACCATGTTCATTATGACCCTTATTCAATAGGCTCTCAACCCTATCTCCTGCCCTATAAATACAAGGAAGGGGAGAGAGGGATCCACCGTTACCCTGCCAGTTCTTCCTCTCACCAGAAAACTCAAAGTTTCCATCGTTGATTCACGCTATTCTCGTCCCAAATCTCGGTTTCAGACCAATTTTTCTCCAAAACTTCGATGTAAAACTTGGTTCTTTCTTATTTTTGCATTTTTCTATGCTTTTCATACCTTGGATGGGGTTGTTTTTGGGGTTTGGGATCTTTCCTCTGTTTTCTTTTGAGTATTCCGGCGCCGGTGCATGGCTGCCGTTTTCTGGGTCAACATGTTCTTTCGAATGGTCCATTCCATTCTTCTGAGCGATCCAACCTTTTATTTCGTTTACGAGCCCCATTAACAGAGTGTGAGAGCATCTTCCCAAAGAGTGGTTAGTCTAAGTCCAGCGGCGCACCTTAGATCTAGTCGAGCGATGTCCCTTATCCGAGTGGGTAGGTCCCCTCGGTTTACGATCACTTTCCATATAGGAATTCCATTCATTCTTGTTGTGTGCCCTTATGCATATCGTTGATGGGGTTTTCACCTGTGAACTTTCTAGGTTTTCGGCTGGATGAGCGATGACTCCTTCCTAGTATCAAACGACGAATCAGACTTCGACAAGGAGGCAACTAGGGAGGTCCTCAAACAGTTTGCTCAGTAGTACAGAGCCCCATGCCCACTGGCCATTCCCTTTCTTCAAGCTATTAGTGCCGAGGAGTGGGATAAGATGCACGAAGAAGTAGGCCGAATCTACCCAGATTCTTGGGCTACCTCATCTCGGCATGTCGAGCAACCTAACTCTCCCCGGGTCTCCGGGTCACTCGAGGTTGAGGTGTTTTTGTACCGGAGGTGGTTTCTTCTGTAGTCGTAGACTTAGACGCCGAAGGGGGTACACTGCGCAGCACTAACGAAGAGGGCGTAGTTAGCCCGAGTGGAACCACTGGCGAGCATAACTCGGGGGCTAATCCTCCCAAAGATACTAGGGAAGGAGATGACGCTGAAGGCAACAGCGCGGCTGGTAGCGCTGGTCTTCAACACGGGGATGATTGGGAGGAGGTTCCTCCGCCTAAGACAGGACCTGACACCTGTAAGTATGTGGAAGACTTCAATCCCGAGAAGGCCGAGCTACTTCTGGCCTTTTGGGAGAAATACGAGATCCCAAATGACGTGGAGCTGGAGCTGAACTTCGGCAACCGGATTGTCTACAGGGACGACCGGATCACCTTCCCTTTGATGGCCATTACCGAGGGAGGCCTTCCATTTCCCCTCCCCAAACTCATTCGAAAGCTCATCTATATGTACGAGTTTGCCCCCCACCGGTTGTAGTCAACGTGTACCAAGTAGTATGCTCGGTAATCAAATTCGCCGAGAGGCACCACTTCCCAGTCACAATCTACGATCTGATGGGGATCTACTCCATGGCCCAAAAGAAGTTTTTCCATAGGTACTACCTCACAATCTGTTCGGAGTACGACCACCTCATCGGAGACCTCTATGACTCCAAGAAGTGGCAAAACGACTTTGTCATTGTCACTGGCAACTTCATATGGGGCTTCGAAGAGCCGAAGACCTGGCCCGTCCCGAAAAGACATGGCTCCGCTAGTAAACCGAACACATTCTCTTGTTTTACATTGTTCTATATCCTTCCGAGAGGACTGATAGATTTTTTGTTTTGCTCGTGCAAATTGTAGAAGGGTGAACAAAAAGCTTCTTGACAAGTCTAACGACGACATCATCAATGCCTTCTCTCTCTCGGCAAACAGGAAGCTCACATTGTGTTTGGCTACGAGCTCAGCTACAAGAGATTCCTGAAGAGGAAAAATCTCGTGCCAACGAACCGGCCAAGACGAAAACAGACGGCCTTGCCTAACGAAGAACTTGAATAGCTTTGGGGGAGGGAAGGTTTGTCGAGGGAAGATATGGCTGGAGGAGAGGAAAGGCAGCTGACTGTGAGGGAGTTGCAGAAGCAAAATGAGCGGGAGCAATGCCGGGAGCAAAGGCGTAAGGAGATGGCGCAATCAAACGAGGGGGCCGCTCCCCCCTCTAAGAGGCCTAGGAACATGAGGCCTACGGAGACTTCACCCCGAACGATACTCCCTGCCCAACGAACATCTCTTCTTTGGCTGCTGCCGACTCCACCACCGCTCGGGGAAACATTTTTGCCGCCCTCACCCCAAGCCACGGCCAGGCCCAAACACAAGCTCCAAGCCGTAGGCAAGACTCCTCGGCTCATCGCGATGTCGGGGACTTAGCTGCTAGGATTGGGGGCAGGATTTCGCCACGGCTGCCCGCGGAGAACTGTGGACCCCCGTATTCTCAGGGCACAAGGGGCGTTACTAGGGAAGAACACCAGTGTCCGGAGAGATCCTATAGTAGCCCCTACCCTTCTGAAGGGGTTGACGGTGCTGAAGGATATGGCGGTGGTGAACTCGGCGTCTCTGGACGAGAACTTCCTAGAGCTTCACAACGACTTGGTCAAGGTACAGTTTTTCTTCCTCAGTTTTCTTTTCGTCGATATTTTCCCAAGTGTTTTTCCTCAGAAGTAATGGGGTATCTTTTCCCGTGCAAGCAAGTCAGGCGGCACTTGCTACCAACCTAAAGTTGGCCAAGATCGTGAACAACGCTAAGGCAGCCGAAGCTAAGCTCGTTGCCGAGGTGAAGGTCTCGGCCAAGGCGAAACACGACTTGGAGGAGCTCGGTAAGAAGATGGCGGACCTAGCCTTGGAAAAATAAACAGTGGAAGAGCCTTTGCTTGTGTACTTTGAGTACTTCTCGGCGTTGAGCCTTTGCTTGTGTACTTTGAGTATCTTGAAGACCTTGCCAAGATGATTGAGATGGTCTTCTACAAATTTGCTTTTCACTACCATGTCGTCTATGTACGCTTCCATGATGTCCCCAAGCTGTTTCTGAAACATCTTGGAGACCATCCTATGGTAGGTGGCTTCAGCGTTCTTCAAACCGAAAGGCATTACTTGGTAGCAGTAGGTGCCCCTCGGCGTGATGAATGTTAACTTCTCCTGTTCCATCACGTTCATTGTGATTTGGTGATATCCCCGGTACGCATCCATAAAGCTCAACTTGGGATGGCCAGCGGTAGCATCCACTAGCTGGTCTATCCGAGGAAGGGGAAAGTAGTCCTTTGGATAGGCATCATTCAGGTTGGTGTAGTCCACGCACACCCGCCATTTGCCGTTTTTCTTCTTGACGACCACTGTGTTGCTTAGCCAAGTGGGGTACTGGACCTCTCGGATAGCCTCCGCCAATATTAGCTTGTTGACTTCTTCCACCACAGCGTCAGAGTGGATTGCCAAGGACCTCCTTGACTTCTGCACCACTGGTTTCCTAGTTGGATCAACATTATAAAATTCGGGTTAATGCCCGACATTTCGTAGGGAGTCCACGCAAACACCTCAATGCTATCCTTGAGGAAACTCACCAATTCGTTGCACTCGGGATTGGAGAGTTCTGAGCCCACCATAAAGTACCTACTCCCATCTTCGTTAATTGGCTCCTTAATCAAGTCCTCGATCAATTTTTCTTCGACTTTGGAGCCGACATCTTCAAGGACTGGGGTGGACTCGGGCATCTCTATCTACTGCACTTGCTTCGGCATCCTACTTTCCTTCTTGTCTTTTACCAGGACAGTGCTGATGAAGCACTTCTTGGAGGCCATCTGATTGCCCCTAATCCTCGCTTGCCGCTTGGACATGTCGATGAAGCGTACGCACTGGTGGAGAGTGGCTGTTATTGCCTTCATCCCATGAAGCCATCCCCTTTCGAGAATAGCGTTGTACTTGCTCGGAGAGTCCACAACAGTGAACTGAACCTCCAAACAGACCAAGCCCGCCCAAAGGCCACACGGGAGAGCCAACAAAGCCAACAAGGGGATGTTAGTAGGGGTCAGCTCATCATGCGTTCGTCCAATGGCTTTGATGTTGAGTAGTATAGGGCGTCTGCGGAGCTCCCCTAATCGACCAGTACCCTTCGAACGGTGTGATGGTCGATATCAATTTCGATGACGAGAGCGTCGTCGTGGGGCAGCTACAACCCTTCCAGGTCTTGTTCGATGAAAGTGATCATCCAGGGCTCCTCGGGCTCTTGATATTTTCGCTTCGGGGGCTGCCCGATCGACAACACTTGCATCGCCGATTCGACTTTCCTTAGTTCCTCGTGCATTATTTCGACTCAGCTCTTGTTCACCGGACCATGGATTACGTGAACAATACTATCGTGCCCTCTCGGCGGCACTTGCTGCTGCGGTGGAGGTGGTGGGTGCTGCTGCGATGTCGGGCCCCTTGCATTGGCAGGGGTCCTTGTACGGTCGATCCACTCTTCCAGGTGCCCTTCGGTAACTAGATGTTACAGGTGGGCCTTGAAAGGTAGGCAGCCTATCGTACAGTGCCCCAACACGTTGTGGTAGGTACACTTCCCCTTTTGGGTTGGGTTAGACCACATCTTGTCCTCTGGCCAGAAGAACCACCTTTGTCGTTGTTATTGCCTCGGTAACCCTTGTTATCATACCCTCTTCCTTGGTCGTTCTTGCCACCCTTCTTGATATTGTTCACTTGTTTCTTGCCTTTCTTCGGTGAACTCTTGCTGTTGGCACCTTTCGAGGCCCGACTGGTTAAGACCTCCTCCAGCTCTCATAACCTATCCATCGTTCGCATCAGGTCAATCATGTCTCTCGGAGATCGCAACATCAGCTCCTTGAAGAGATCGAAAGAATCTTCGAGACCATTTTTGAAAGATGTGGCGATTTTTTGGTCGCACTCTTCAACGAGGCTGCAGTTCTCTCAGTACCGAGCGATGTACTCTTTAAGAGTTTCGTCCGGCCCTCTCTTCATGTTGACAAGCGCGTCGAGCGTCTTCAGTTGTGTATTGCTTGTCACAAATCGAGACGTGAACGCGTGTTCGAGCACGTCGAAGCCCCCTATCAAGCATGGAGCGAATTGGCCGTACCATAGGACGACGGTGGTCCCCAAGCTCATGGAAAATGTTTTACACATGATGGCATCACTATAGCCATATAGCTCGAAGACCAGACGATATTACTGTACGTGAGTAATGGCATCGGTAGTGGGCTCGTACTTAGTGAATTTGGGGATTCTGAAGCCTGAGCGGGGGAACTGCATTTGTGATTTCTGTTATAAAGGGGGACTGTTTGGCCTTTTCTAGCCTAGAGTCTAATTGACTATGGCTCGGATGGTTGAGGTCCACCGTTCAGTATTCCCTACAGGCACGTTTGTGGGGACGTTTGCCCGATGATCGTCGACGTGTACGTTGCTTTCGTCCCCCGACGCGTCATTCCTTGAGGGAGGGTGCCTCACTTCTTGTTCCGCATGATAGACTTTCGTCTCCCCTGTGCGTGTGTTGACAAGCATTATGCTCCCTCCTTCTTTGTGGAGCTCGTACTTTTCTCCAGGGCTAAGTCCCTAGTTCTCTCCACCACCATTTCTTCCAATCAAGGTGGCCACTGGGACCACTGCTTGGTGTCCCCGCGGTTCAGTCTCTCTATTGTCTTTAGGACCACCGTTCCGTGTGCCCCGCCGATCCATCGACCGGCTAGGGTTACTATCACCTCTCCGATCAACCGATCGGCTCTGGTGACAGTCGTCCCTCCGATCCAACGATTGATTTTGACAATCATACTCTCGGTGTGCAGCCGAGTTGTTTGCTAGGCCTTTTCCCTTATTAAGTTGTCGGTCAAGCTCTCGGGCAGCCTCTACGTCTCTGCAAACATTCGGCGTCCTGGCACTCAATGCGGTGGCACTGTTTTTCGGATATTCTGTTCGCCAAGCGTGCTCGCCATGGGTTTATTGATCCCGCGACGAGGCACGTCTCGGCTAGACGATGAGGGCGTTGTTATGGCTATCTACTTTGAAGATTGGGCCCAGGCGCTGGAACACTGAGGCCCTCCCACTTTCGGTAGCCTTGCTGTCGGTTGGGGCGTCCTGGACCTCGTTCGTCCATCAGACCTTGAGGGGACATGCCCATTTCTTGTGTGCTTCAACGCTTCAATTTCGTTCCTCATGATGGCCATTTGGGCCTCCATGGTTAAAAAAGGGGGAGGTGGTAAAATTTCAGTTTAGGTAGTGGGAGTTGTGAGGTTGTCAAATGAGACAACATTCCAATTCATGTGGAACAGGATGTTGTTTGCTCCGGTGTTGCTGGTGCCGACAACGTTGGACGCTACGGTGATGGTCCCATTCCTGTTGACCGTGGGGGTGAGCGAAAGGCCAAGGTCGCTCCTGCCTTGGTGGTATCTCCGACGGTCACTTTGGGTAAAAGGTTATCGTTGGAGTCGCAGGCGTCAAGGCCTAGGGTGAGATTAACCATTTTGGGAAAGGATTGGAAAAGCTTTGAAGGAAGAGGTTTTGGTAGAGGGAAGAACCACCACTAAGGTGTACAAAGAGACTAGGAAAGGTAGCTTTTATCCCCAGCGGAGTCACCAATTGTGGGAGGCGCTTCATCGGAATAACCTCTTTGAGTCTTCTGTTCTCATACGGAGGGTGGTAAGCTGGCTAAACCTTGCTGGAACCCTAGTTGCTTGTCTGAGAAGGAGACTTGCACACTGAGCAACCACATTAGTGCCAAGCCCGGACGGTGGTTGTCCGGGAAGGCCTGATGGTTAAGTAAGTAATCGGAGGAGAAGTTTTTTGGAAACTTAGAGAGAGTGAGTTATGAAGGTACCGAATGTGGAGAGAGAGATCCTAAGTGAGGTAGGTGAGAGCTATATTTGTAGGCAAAGTGGAGTGTGTCTATCACGTCTCTCGTGCGCCTACGCGCATCGTCCGTACCTAGGATGATGACGTCTGGTGCGGTAAGAATGTCTTCTGCAGACGCAGCGCTTCGGCTGACGTCATGCCTGGTAAGTCTGAAGGGTCAACTAGTTTTGGAATATTCCTCGATCAACCACGTGGTCCTGCAGGCATAACATGTAGGGTAGTTGACTGCCACCATTAATGGTCTGCCCAGTCTGTTAGGCACGCCTTTACCGAGCCCCTGACAGTTACAGAAGACCGGCATCAACCAACTCGACTCGTAGAGCGCTCGGAAGGGAAGTCGTTCCATAGGCTTTCGGGACATGCTTAGCAGACCTATTGATCTGAGTGCCACCTCGAAGGCTATAAACTCGAGACCACTGCTCGGGCATTGGAGCTTAACTTCCTTTTTGATATTCGTCAAGATTCAGACCGATCTGTCAGATGCCGAGGGCATATCCCGTTCAGTGGAATCAAATTGGTTCAACCTGCATTCACTTTTGTTTCTTTTGAGAAGGTAATCCTTTGCCCCTTCATCCCTTCGGGGCAGACCCTATTGTTCATTGACCCGACTGCTACAATCTATATAATAAAATAGAGCTCGTATTATCTCCTGTTCGATAATATTTATCTTTTAAAAAAATGCAATTATGCTTTCCTTACCAAATCTTGCTCACTTTTTTGGTAGTATTTGTTACTTCCCTCTCTCTCTCTCTCTCTCCCACTTTTTATTAACATAGTGATCAACATTTTCTCTACACAATCTTTGGTTGGACAAAAATTACAAATTACTCCCATGGCTGGCCCAACCCTAAGGCCCAGAGGCCCGATCCTCAGGCATTCAAAAAGTCCAAAAAAATATAGGCACCCCTGTAATTTTTAGTATGAGGCTAGAGTAGGATTCTTCAAGCCCAATTGGAAAAACAAAAGGCCCAATCTGATTTTAAAAAGGCCTAAATAAAAAAAGTCAATTCGGCCTAAAGGCCCAAAATAAAACACACAACAAATTAATTTTTACAACTGATCCATTAGGCCTAAAAGTCCAATATAAGACCCACAATAAAATAAAAAGGCAACTAAAATGAAAATGCTCAATTTAGGAATAGGATTCATTATGATTTACCCCAGTTAGCCAACTCCCGACTTTGACTTTGACGCTTCATGGAATGCGTATAGAGTGCTTTTGACTATACATCGGTTACCATTGTCACGGGAGAAAGAAGCTTTTCAAAGTTGAAATTGATTAAATCTTACCTTCGATCAATCATGTCACCAGAAAGACTAAACGGGTTCTCCATTTTATTGATTGAAAATGACTTGGTAAAAGAGGTGGATTATACAAGTCTAATTGATACTTTTGCTTTTAGAAATGCAACGCGAGTAATTTCAAGTGATACTCATGCATTCTTGAGATGATATGTATTTGGAGACCTTGTATTTTGTGTTCTTCTATAATGATTAGTAGAACTTTATATTGTTTAGATTTCTCGTATTTGGATTGTTGCTGTAAAAATTGTTTAAGTGGTTACTTTTAAGGGCACAATTTTTAGATTTGGCCTTGGGCACTAAAAACCCTTGGGCTGGCCCTATTTACTCCTTCCCTCCCAAAATGATAGTCCCATTAAAAAACACGTGCAATTTTCAGATTCAAATAATTATGAACGGAAAATAAAGTACTTTCTGTGATTTTTTTGAGTTTTTTCGCTCCAAATTACAGAAGGTACTAATCGAGATATTTAATTAGTACTAAGAAACTCGAAAAATCATGTAAAGAAGTATTTATTTTTTCCAAAAAGCTGCACTTCTTTTCGTAGCGGATTGTCATTTTGGAGGGAAATCGCTCCCTCCTCGCATTTCTACTATAACCCCATCTACACGTAAGGGCGGCTCTACTCTATACCAATGAGGTTGCTGATTTCAAAAAAAAAAATGCACTGAAAATAAAATAGAAATTTGTATATAAATTAAATTTTCTTTAGTATTTTCAGCACAGGATTACTCGTGCGAGGTTAAAAAAATAAATTCCAATCAAAATGTAATAGTCCAACAAAACAAAAGAAACTTAGCCCAATAAGTTATGAGAGCCCAACATACTAGTATACTTTTAATAAGGACAGTGGTTGTTATAGTTTTTTTTTAATATCATACAGCTTTTTATTATAGATATGTGGTGTATTTTTGTAAGCGTTGGATAAAAATCCTTGAGCTGCCCCTATACACGAGTAACCTTTACGCATTCACAGATAATTTGAATGATCATGGTTGGTTTGTTGATGGCTTATTTTTTGGGTAAATAATCTACTTGCCCCTTAAACTATTCGAAAAATATTTACTTCCCCCTTCAACTATCAATTGCATTTACTTGCCCCTTTAACTATGTAAAAACTACTCATTTAGTCCATTCCATCCAATTTCATTTTCTACTCATTTACAATGCTCAAGCTCAGATTTATAGCCTACTGTGTTCGGAATTTCAAAATGAATTTTGGGTTTTGTTTTTTGTCTATCTATTTTGATTTCATAATGTTCAAGTTTAGATTCGTTCAATTCATTTGTTGAAATGTTTAACAAGCTTTCATTATTTCTTTCCAGTGATTGCTCTTTTTTTATTCTTATTCATGCTTTATATTCTCATCTACTAACTATACTACTGAAGTGTTTGTTTCAATGTTGAGTTTGAGTTTTAAAATGAGTTGATAATTTTCTTTTAGAATAAGTTGAAAATCCATAGATAAATCCGGAACCAATCCGTGAGTGAGACTTTTGGATCGGACACGGATTTTATTTTCAAAAAACCGTGACTTGCGGATTAGGATTGGGTTCATGCCAATCCGGACCGTGAGCACCCCTATTAAAAAAGCTCATCTACGGGAAGTGGCTGGAGTATTTCAATACGTGTTGGAGCGATCAATATTAAAGTCTTCATTTAAACGGTCGCGTTAACCTGGCTGGGAGCATTAGCCGGTCTGGCTCTTAACTTCTTTTTTTTTTTTGGGTAAAAGGTCCGGCTCTTTTCTTTATAAACTTACAAACTACTACTACTAAATTCGGGGAAAAGGTTTGGAATATGAAAACACAACCAACGGATGAGATTCATCCGTTGAATGTATTTTCATGTTTTGTTTCATGTTTTTTCTTTCCTATTTTCTACCAAGGCCCTTTCACATAAAAACCCACCTTAGAAAAATTAAGGGTAAATAAACTACTTGCCCCTTAAACTATTCAAAAAATATTTACTTCACCCTTCAACTATCAATTGCATTTACCCTTTAACTATATAAAAACTACTCAGTTAATCAATTCCATCCATTTCAAAGTTACCAAAGAGGGTATTAAGGACATTCACCTACTCCTTATATCTATGTATATGTATAACACTTCTTCTCTTCTACTCCTCTGTTCTCTTCCGTACCCCTCCGCCCACAAAAAGGAACCTTTGATTTCTCTCAATGTAAGAATTACTAGAAGGAAAAAAAAATCATCTCTATTATAATGAGCCATGAACAGACTTGTTATTACTCCAGTTTTCATTTTCTTTCTTTCTTTTGACTTCTAATTAAAATCTCTCTCTTACATGACGTAGACTTGTAGCCATTTGGTCAACTTCCTGCATTTGAAGGTGGAGATCTAAAACTCTTTGGTGTGGATCATTGGACACATATATACATTAAGATCGGTTTAATCTTTGACTTCTAATTAACAACATTGTTGCATTGAATTTTTTTGGAATTTCTCTCAAACCCTATATCACGGTCAACGTGCACATGGCGATCCATTGACACTAAATCTGTTACCCCTTTAACAACAATAATAGTAGCAACAATGGCCTCCTCTCTCTATCTCTCTTTCATCAAGTAAAGTGAAGTCAGAGATTGCCAATTTTCCCCAAACCCGGCATTGAGTAGGATTTTGGGAGGAAATTTCTATTTTACCCATCAGTTGGCTCTCCTTTTTTGCTTTTCCATCCAACTAACGTCGAAATTGGATGGAATTGACTAAATGAGTAGTTTTTACATAGTTAAAAGAGTAAGTAAATGCAATTAATTGTTGAAGGGGAAGTAAATATTTTTTGAATAGTTTAAAGGACAAGTAAATTATTTACCCAAAAAATTACACAGCACACTCACATAGCATAGCATGTGGGTCCACACAATCACATAGCTTGCATCTAGTTTGTACCCCAGACGATTCCACGTCGTCCACACTGACGATAAACCAGATATGAGGATTGCACTGTGAAGAGGGAAGAGAATGAAACCATAGACGAAGAAGCAGGAGAGAGAGAGAGAGAGAGAGAGAGAGAGAGAGAGAGAGATGGCGGCGCGACCATGGATGCATTTGAACAACAGCAGCAGAAGTATGATGCCAATGGCGTGTGCCAAAGAGAGTAACGAACACAGAGTTCTTCTTCCAGAAAAGGTTCGAAATTCTAGGGTTTTGATTTTGGGAGGAACCGGCAGAGTCGGAGGCTCCACAGCCATTGCCCTCTCCAACCTCTGTCCCGACCTCCGCATCATCGTTGCTGGTCGAAACAAGTAAATAATTTTCACAAAATTAAACCTTACCTGGCTCCCTCTGTTTGGTTGCTCACAAAATTAAACTACTAGTATTTCATCTCTCCAATCACTTGGCCCCTAGATTAATTGAAAGATTTTCTTAATTGGTACATTCGCAAACGTGTGCCTTCGGATACTCAGAATTGAAAGATTTTCTTAATTCTGAATTTTTAAATTTTTTTTTTTTTTGTGCTATACTTCGTTGATGAAAAAATTAAGTAGAAATTTCCAGCACTATGTTATGATGTAGATTATCTATCAAATGCGCCCACTGCATGCAGTATATTTTATAGCTTGTAAGTGATGGCAATTTCTTTAGCTCAAAGATTAGTTTTGTTTTGTTTTTTTCCTTCTTTTTTTTTTTGGGTATTTCAAAGGGAGAGAATTACTAACGTAATTTACATACTGAAATGTTGTTGCAAAGTCATTTGGTTAAATTGCACTCCTTCAAAATGAAATGTTCATCCATGTTCAAAATGAAATGTTCATCCATGTCATTTGTAATTACAAAAACTTCAGTGCCACATCATTCTGTACGTGTCTTGCGTATTAAAATATGTATGATTAGTATTCTCTTAGCATACAGTATTATGGCTATTGATCACTACAAGTTGAAGATTGATCTGGGCTTGTCGGCCGACAAAATACAAACATAAGTAAAGCCTTCAACAATGCTACTAGTGTCCCGTTTGGTTTATGTGCACTAGGGATATGGGAAGGCAGTTTTCAAAATCCCTTTTGACATATGAGATTATGTATCTGGATTTATCGCTATAATTGCAATTATAATCACAAAAGAAGATGCTTTCCTGGATAGCTTATCTGCCTTTATTGAATCACCTTCTCGAGAGTTGCTGCCAAATCCTTTGGTCCTTGACAGTCCACCCTCAGAATACCAACTGTGGGGTTCGCTTCTCCGATGCACCTCAATGAACCTTATGGAACGGATAGGGGGAAGAAATTGATCTTGGGGGTTCGCCTAAGACCTGCACTAGTGGCACCCGTGTTAGCGCCGCGCCCGGACGGTGGTGGTCCGGGTAGGCGCTCCAACGGTCCGGTACGCCGCCGGCAGAAAGAAAGGCTGAAAGAATAAGTTTTGGGAGAGTAGAAGTCCAGCCACTTATCTGGTGGGGGGAGCTCCCCTTTTATAGGTGAAGGGTAGCTTCCCCACCACGCTAACCGTGTCTTTCACACGCCGTCCTTTCCTGACTGAGCACATGGGCCAGCCATGATTACTTCGTCGCTCCGGCTGACGTCACCCTACTTGCCCATCTGCACACTCAACCACTCTCGGATATCCCCTAGTCCGTCACGTGGTCTGCCAGACGCCTCGGGTGTAACGTCCTGACGCCGCCTGACACTATTTCACTTCCCTCTATCACTTGTCAAATCCCCACCTACCCCCTTAGCGAGACGGCTACATGGGTCTTCAATGGTGCCCCCTCGGCTGGCATCCTCAGCCCCCTGGCCCTCGGACATGCCTATACTTCATCTCCTCTCGGCAGGGCAGCTGTGGTTCCTCCATTCTTCAGGGCGGTCTTCGGAGGGGATACCTCTGACCCTTCGGCGAATACAAAGTCTTTCGGCGAAATAATTAAGACGACTGCGTGTGTCGTCGAGGAACTACCAGCCGAAGTAATATTGGAAAGGCTAGCCGGGGAGTCACCGAGCGGTCAATTCGACCACCTTGGGAGACGCATGCCGCGCCTTAATTGGCCCCTAAGGTCTCTTCGGACCTCGGCTGCTACAATAGCCCCTCAACTCTTCCGGATGCCGTGGCAACGGTGGAGCTGATCATCGCCAAAAGCCAAGGGAACGAAAAGACAAGAAACCGTGACGTTCGTTTCCATCAGATAAGGGTGTCAGAACGGTCACCTCCAAGCCGCAGGCTAGAGGGTAGGTTGACACGCGTCATCGTGAGGCGTCCCCTACTTCATTGCAATGATGGCATGTCCAGTCGCCGCAGAGATTCGCTGTGGGTAAGGACAACTGGCACCAGTGGCGGAGGGGCTGCGTTAACTCCCATCCACTTCGCACGCCACGTGTCAGCTGATGGTTGGCTATTTGAGAGGTATGTCGTTTCCCGATGTTTGAGAGAGAGAGAGAGAGAGAGAGAGAGAGAGAGAGAGAGAGAGAGAGAGAGAGAGAGAAGTGTAGGGTGTTAACAAACCCAAACACATAAGACTTTATTTATATTATGAGAGAGAAGAATACAATATGTAGCTAGGCAATGTGGGACAAAAGCTATTCTAACACTCCCCCTCAAGTTGGAGAATAAATATCACAAAATCCCAGCTTGTCACATAAAAACTCTAAACGCGGTTTAAACAATGGTTTGGTGAAGATATCAGCCAACTGAGCTCTTGTAGGAACAAATGGAGTAGACAACACACCACCATCTATCTTCTCACGAACAATGTGACAATCAACTTCAATATGTTTTGTTCTCTCATGGAATACTGGATTTGAAGCAATATGAATCGCCGCTTGATTATCACAATACATAGGGATAGGTAACTCCACATCAAAACCTAACTCCTTGAGTAAAGCTCTCAACCACACAATCTCACAAGATGTGTGTGCCATGGCTCGATACTCCGCTTCTGCGCTGGACCTTGCGACCACTGTTTGTTTCTTGCTTTTCCATGTAACTAAATTGCCTCCAACAAAGGTGCGGTACCCAGTAGTGGACCGTCTATCAGATGGTGATCCTGCCCAATCAGCGTCGGTAAAGGCTTCAACACGCAAATGACCATTAGACCGATAAAACAAACCACGTCCAGGATGAGCCTTAAGGTATTTCACAATACGAAGACAAGCTTCCCAGTGTGGAAGACGAGGAGTTGACATAAACTGACTCACCACACTTACAGCGAAGGAGATATCAGGACGTGTATTGGTAAGGTAATTCAACTTACCAACTAAGCGACGATAACGGTCTGGATGAGGAAATATCTCCCCTTGATCAACACAAAGTTTCACATTAGGATCCATTGGGGTCTCCACAGGTTTTGCTCCCAATAAACCTGTCTCCTCAAGAATATCCAATGCATACTTCCGTTGGGACAAACTAATTCCATCTTTGGACCTTGCTACCTCAATACCCAAAAAATACCGTAGCTTACCTAAATCTTTAGTATGGAATTGTCGCTGTAGAAAATGCTTCAACTCATCAATACCTTTCTGGTCATCGCCCGTAATAATGATATCATCTACATACACAATCAATATTATTTTCCCACGCTCGGACTGAAGAGAGAAAACAGAGTGATCCGAATGAGATCGACGCATACCAAACTGCAGCACAACATCACTAAACCGACCAAACCAACCTCGAGGGGATTGCTTCAAACCATATAAAGCTTTGCGAAGACGACAAACCCGGGAACGCTCCCCCTGAGCAACAAACCCAGGAGGTTGCTCCATATAGACCTCCTCAATCAGATCACCATGTAAGAAGGCATTCTTGACATCCAATTGAAATAAGGGCCAACCTTGATTAGCAGCAAGAGAGATAAGAATCCGAATAGAGTTTATCTTGGCAACTGGGGAAAAGGTCTCTGCATAATCAACCCCATAGGTCTGCGTATAGCCTTTGGCTACAAGGCGGGCCTTATACCGCTCAATAGTGCCATCCGAATGATACTTGACAGTGAATACCCAACGACAGCCAACAGTAGTTTTACCAGCAGGAAGAGAAACCAACTCCCAAGTGCCATTATGATGAAGAGAAGACATCTCATCCTCCATTGCTTTCCGCCACTCAGACACAGATAAGGCCTCTTGAACAGTGTTAGGAACAAAAACGGAAGAAACCGAAGTAGTAAAAGCACGAAGTGATGGTGACAAATGGTTATATGAAACGAACTGAGCAATAGGATGTATAGTGCAAGACCTAATACCTTTACGATGGGCAATAGGACGATCAAGATCATCTGGATCTCGCAACGGAGGGGAAGACGGAGCGGTGGGTGAAGGTGGGCATGTGTGCTTAGATGGCTCAGATTGCGATGGTGCTTGCTGAGATGGCACTGGTGGCTCTGGCGGAGATGGCATTGGTGGAACTTTCGGACGACGAACATACACCTGTAAAGGTTTTAGTGGAGGACCAGTACCTGAGGGGACAGCTATAGGAAACACAGACTCAGATGCAAGCCGATCATTGATAGTGACAGGCTCCGAATAAAATGGGAGTGACTCATTAAATGTGACGTCAGCACACACAAAGGGACGACGTAAAGATGGAGAATAACACTTATACCCTTTTTGAGTTCGAGAGTAACCAAGAAAAATGCACTTAATGGAGCGAGGGTCAAGTTTGCTCCGGTTAGGATCCAGAGCATGAACATAACATGTGCACCCAAAAATCCGAAGGGGTAATGAGTGAAGGGGGCGTCCGGGAAACAATACCTTATGGGGTATCTGACCTCCAAGAACACTAGAGGGCATACGATTAATCAAATAGCAGGCAGTGAGAACTGCATCACTCCAATAAGACTTAGGAACTTGCATTTGAAATAACATTGCACGCATAACTTCTGATAAATGTCGAGTCTTGCGTTCGGCAACTCCATTTTGTTGTGGAGTCCGAGCCCAAGAGGACTGGTGGATAATACCGTGATCTTCAAAAAATTGAGAAAGAGTATTTTTAAAATATTCACGGGCATTATCAGAACGAAATATGCGGATGCAAGTATCAAATTGGGTTTTGATTTCCATATAAAATGACTTAAAAATAGAAGATAACTCATACTTCTTTTTCATGAGATAAAGATAGGTAACTCGAGAGAAATCATCGACAAAAATAACATAATACTGAAAGCCAAGAATGTTAGGAACATGCATTGGACCCCAAATATCAGAATGAACTAACTCAAAAGGACGCGATGCACGACTCTCAACCCTAGGATAAAAAGACACTCTATGATGTTTGCTAAACTCACATACTTCACATGGCAAAGTATTCACACGGCTACATGAAGGCACTAGCCTTTTGAGGTTCTCAAGTGATGGATGACCAAGACGACAATGATGTTGATATGGTGACACTGATGACTGAAGAGCAACTGAGCTAGGGTGAACATCATCGGTAAAGTAATACAGGCCACCACGTTCAACACCGCCACCAATCTTCCTTCCCGTCTTGAGATCCTGAAACACACAACCATTAGGGAAGAATGTGACTGAGCAATTCAAAGACTTGGTAAGTTTACTAACAAACATAAGATTTAATGGAAAACGAGGAACTTGCAGTACGGAGTCCAAAGTAAGAGAGGAAGTAACATGAACAAAACCTCAAACTAGTAACATTGGTGGTAGAACCATCAGCTAAGGTAACACGAGATGGTTTACCAAGAGACTGACGACCAGAAAGAATAGAGGGAGTACCAGTCATATGATTAGATGCACCAGAATCAATAACCCAATGATTAGAAGAATGAGAAGACGCAATGCAAGCAACAAAGGAACTTGTCTGAGATAACGTAACAATGGAAGAATTTGTCTGAAGTGACAAAAGGCGTTGGTACTGCTGATACTCCTCTGCTGAGATAGTCACCCTACTGTTGGCAAAAGAATGAGTAAACTGCATCCAGCATCCTCAGAAATAGCAACCGGTTGAGCCTGGGGAAAACCATGAAGTTCATAACAATACTCAACTATATGATTTGTACCCCCACAATGGGTACACTGTCGGGTACCACGACGAGAACTACCACGACGAGAACTACCTCCCCCTGACATGCGACCACGACCAAAACCACCACGACGACGAAAATTAGAACCACGACCACCAAAACTAGGGCCAAAACTACCATAAACAACTGAAGCAGACTTCATCATAAACAAATCCAAACACCAACTCGGAATCCACGAGCAACCAAACAACCAACAGACTGACAAACTTTGTTTCTATCCACCGTATGAAATCAACAAAGAACTATCCCAATCAACCAACGAAACTGATGAACAGCCAGCAATCAACGAACTAACAAAATAATCTACCAAAAGATCAACCACTTAGAACAACAATGAATCTGTTACCTCCCAGTACCACCACGACTAATAACCCAACAAATCAGAGTACACGCAATAAGGAGTCTATATGCCAACATGGATCAAAAAATAACAAGAGATAATCCACAAGAGTCACTTACAAATAAGAGACATCATAGACCACCTAGCCACGAGAGTTCGAACACTAATTAAGCAACATCAGATTGATCGAAATCACCCAAAAAGCAACAGACTGGAATACCAGAATAGAGGTAGTAATGGCAACCGACCAAGTGACCAAGGAACCTTTAGTACATGTTGTAGACTTAGCAAACTTCAAAGATCTTGATCGAAGCAATACACCTTCAATGTATATCAGTAATCACCCCCGTGATGAGCGATGATGATGAGAACAACGATGAACGATGAACGGCGATGAACAATATCGGTGAAAAGATGCATGGTGAACGATGAACTGCGATTTGGTTGGATGGTTAGTTGGGGGATTTAGGGTTTTGATTTGGTTTCAATTTTGGGGATTTAAGGGTTTGATTGGTGAGGCCAATGGTTGATGATGATGAGTGGATGCGGTAGGGAAGAAACGTGTTAGGGTTTGATGATTCTAAGGTGGGTTAGTATCGTGCCCTGATACCATGTTGTTTGAGAGAGAGAGAGAGAGAGAGAGAGAGAGAGAAGTGTAGGGTGTTAACAAACCCAAACACATCATACTTTATTTATATTATGAGAGAGAAGAATACAATATATAGCTAGGCAATGTGGGACAAAAGCTATTCTAACACCCGCCCATCGCGACGCTTCGAATCACGTCGCTTCGGGTTCTCTGCGGTTGGAGGAGCCCAAACGGCGCACCCTCTCAAGTCTATTTAAACCACTCCATGAGAAGAGAGCACACCTTTGCCCTCTCTCTCTCTAAAAACCTCGAGCTCCTCCGTCTTCAACCATCTTCTGCTGTCTCCGCCGCCTTCAACCACCGCCACCGCCCTTCTCCTCCCTGTTCAAGCGTTCCCGGTGACGTTTTCTGCAAAAACTCCCAGGTAAACTTCGCTTTCGCCCTTTGCTTCCGCTTCGTTTTTCATCATTTTCATGCCAAATAGCACCATTTTGATTTCATTACTCTCTTCTCACTAGATTTAGCGTTTGATACTGAGTGAAACCGGTGGGGGAGGGTGAACAGCGGGCTCATGGAAAACCCAGGTGCCTGGGCTGTTCATCTTCCCCTGTTGAACATGGGTGGGGATGAATGGCCTACGCCTGGAAAACCCAGGCCTTCAAGTTGTTCATCTCCCGCCAGTTGAATGTCTTCTTCCGAGCGAAGACCTTCAACCGAAGGAATCTCGCTCGGCCATACGGAGAGGGCGGGCTCGCCCCCCCTTTCCCTCTTTTGGTTCCTCACCATGCCTTAGGTACTTCAAACGCTAAGCTCATAACAATCTTCACCCGTGCACTGTCTTCTAGGTTCCTCAGCATGGTGGAGTCCTCAAGTTCCAGAACGGAATCTGACTCCCACGGCGGGTTAGTCCCAAGAGATACCGAGAGACTCGCCGCCCTCGCACAGAGTATCCGCATGGGTGTCCCTTCGGCCCACGGCGAGTCGGGGACGTTCCTCGTTCCTAGGCCATCAAACTCCAACGACCTAGCGGAGGAAGAGCACGGCGAGGACGCGGTGGAGCACAGCGAGGACGCGATGGAGCACGGCTCCAGTGCGACTGCCGCAAGGGCCCCTCCCATCGTCGAATTGAACCCAGCCAACCGGGGGGCTAGCACGTCGGCGAACCCGCCGAGTACCTCTTCGTCGGGGCGGAGGGTGCCAAGGCAGAGGGTGCCGACAGACCCAGATGTGATCCCTCCCTTAGCGGCTGGGGTTCCTACCAGCCCCTACGCCTACTATGTCAGCGGGGCTCCCGGAGTGTGGGATGAATTCCGCCGCACATACCAGATCCCTGACGACGTCGTTGTAGAGCCTTACACCGAGCAACGGCTAACCTATTCCAACGACTTCGTCATTTTTCCGCTGATCGCAATCACCGAGGGAGGAGTTCGTTTCCCCCTTCACCCCTTCCTCCGAATGTATCTGGCCCACTACGAGCTCGCACTGTGCCAGCTTGCCATTAATTTCTTCCGGATTGTCAATTCGGTGATAGCACTGGTCAGGGAGAACGACCTGCAGCTGTCGAAGCACGAGTTGTCCCTTATGTACAATATGGGGCACAACTCGATGCACGACCGTTATTTCTTCTCCACTCGGCCGGGGTTCAACCACGTAGTCTTTCGGCTAACCGACACGGATAAGTGGGTAGTCGAGCATGTGAAGGTGTCCGGGAACTTCGAGTTCGGACCGCCCGATCCACGGTTCGACTGGCTCTACTATGATCCGAACCCTCGCCGATTCCCGGTTCCTCGGTTTAGGGGGACTCCGGGTAAGTTTAATTGTACTTTTGATTTTGGTTTCCTCGCACAACTCTTGTGGGATATATATACTGAGCGTTTCTGGCCTGTTTTGCAGGTGTAACAGCGCTCTCGAAGGGGTTAAGAGCAGGTGGAAGCTGGGATAGGCTTATAGCCCTTCTCTCTTGCCCCCGGAGGGACGCACCAACGCTTCTCGGCTACGAGCCTATTTACAAGGGGTTCGCCGCACAAAAACTGCGCACTCTGATTCCCATTGACTCTATGGCGCCCCGAAGAACCCTAAGGGACATCGCAAAGGAGAGGGAAGAGCGGGCTCGGCTCCTCTCTGCGGGGATTGACCCCGACAGGTTCGAGACTGCGCCGAAGGAGGTTCTGTCGGGAGCCCCCGGGACCCTCTCCGCGGATGAGGCCAAGAATCCGCAGCAGCAGCAAGACCAACCCAGGAGCCAACCCGACCCGGCCGCAACAGCCGTCCTGGCGTCCACTGTCCCCGGTTCCTCTCGCTGAAGGCCGGAGGTGGAGGAGCCCTCACCGAAGCGGCAGTGAGCCGAGGGGGTTATTGAACACGTCGACGAGGGGGACGAGGACGCTCCAACCGAGGTGCACCCCTTCGCTCCCGTCGTCCACAAGCTGAGAGGCGGGATCCTCACTGCAAAAGACAGCCTGGACGAGGATTTCACAATCGGCCGAGCGGTTCTGGGGATGACGTGTCTGCCGAAAGACATGGCGAATATACCCTTCAGTCGCGCGGAGAGCAATACCCTATTCTTCTTCCATATGGCGAAGGTAACTTCTGCTCTTCGTTCGACAATGTTCTTTCAATCGTGTTTTCCTAATGCACTTTTTCTGCTGTAGGCCGCACAAGCAGCTTGCCAAGTCTACGACCACCAAGTCGAGCTGCTGAACAGCCAAGTCGACTGGAGGAAAAAATCGAAGGACAACGCCGACCAGGCTGCCGCCGCTGAGGGGAAGGCTCGGCTAGCTGAGGAGAGGGCTGTCTCCGCCGAAGCCAAGGTCACCGATCTGAAGAAGATGGTGGAGGATGCCGAGCGGAGGGCTATGAAGGCTGAGAAGAAGGCGGCTGATTCTGACGCCGAGAAAAGAAAGCTAACGGCCGACCTCGCCGTTGCCGAGATGGCGAGGAAAAAGGTAGCCGACGAGCTTGAGCAGCTAAAGGCGGGGCTGCCTAAGATGATATCCGACGCCGAGGCCAAAGGAGCAGAAGAGGCCGGCCAGGAATACGCCGATGAACTCGAGGAGATCAAGGCCGAGGCCGAAGTGAAGATAGCGAGGGAAACGCATCAGGTCTCCTTCACTCTCGGCTACAACGTCGGTTTGGACGTTTTTGACCTCCCAGCCGATAACCCTCGCCGGATTCCTCCAACCGTTCCTTCCCTGGTCCTCTCTGTCCGTTTGGCCGAAGCGGCTGAAAGGCTTGATAAGGCCCAGTGCGAAGCCCAAGCTGCCACCGATCGGACACCCGACTCGGATGCCAATGCCCAGGACCCTCAGGCCGAAGACCCTCAAGGACCCCAACTGCTTAGCTCTTAGGTTTTTTTTTTTTTTTTTTTTTTTGCATCTGTAATTTCAGCTTCGTACCGTTTGCCGAGAATCTTGGAACAATGTTAATTCCGTATGTTTTTGGGATGTTAATTTCTAAGTGATTATTGCAATTGTTTTCATTGGAATGTTAAATAGTGCCGAGGGATTTAAATAAAAGCCCCGCCTTCGGCTGGGAACAAAAAATGGAAGCCCATGTTTCCTGCCGAAGGAAGCTAGTTTGGTAAGCAGCCATACGATGAGCGGAAGTATCGAAATAGCCCCATGTCGTAGCATCTGGAATAGCCCCACGCCTTGAGTGTTTTGAGGGTAGTGTGAACGTCCCCTTGGATTTAAGATGCGCATGTCGGCTCTGCGGCCGGGAGTAATAGTTTCTAAAAATGAGCTTATCATTAACATTTCAAAAGCCTTTGGCATTACAAAAGGCTACCGAGGGCGGGAGGAATGTCCAGAAATGTTAACCAAAAGATCCTAAGCGTAGTACTTCCGCAGTTTGCTGGCATTCCATGGGTTAGAGATCAAAGTACCGTCCATTTCCGAGAGCTTGTAGCGTCGTGGCCCACCTTTTCAGTGATACAGTAGGGACCTTCCCAGTTGGGCATGAATTTTTTCTTTTGCTTCTTCTGGACCACCTCCCGAAGGACTAGGTCGTCGACGTTGAAAGGTCGAAGCCGTACACGTTTGTTGTAGCCCCAAGCGACCTCCTGCTGATAGGATGCGTGCTTGATGTGGGCTTCATCTCTGAGGGTATCAATCTCATCTAGCTCGGCTGCCAGATGTTTCTTCATTTGTTTGGGGGTTGAATGCCTCTGTGCGAGATGTAGGGAGGGTAGCCGCTAGGGGGAGCATGGCTTCCACGCCGTAGGTCATCGAAAAGGGTGTCCGGCCTGTACTCCGCCGTGGTGTTGTGCGATAGCCCAAGAGGACCTTGGATCTCTCTTCGGCCCATTTGCCGTTTATTGGTGAGACGGCGCTTGATCCCAGTAGAGATGGTTTTGTTTGTGGCTTCAGCCTGACTATTGCCCTGTGGGTAGGCTACCGTGGAATGATAAACCTTGATGTTGCGTTTTTTACAGAGGGACATAATTCCCTCGGCGACGAATTGGGAGCCGTTGTCGGATATGATGGCATAGGGGACGCCGAAGCGGGATATGATGTTCTTTTAGAGGAAACGCTCGATGTCTTCCGCCGAGATGGTGATGAGTGGTTCGGCCTCGACCCACTTAGTGTAGTAGTTTGTAGCGGTGATGAGGTGTCGAAAGCCGCCGGGTGCCGTGGGCAAGACACCCACAAGGTCGAGACCGCAGTGGGCAAATGGCCAAGGGCTCGTCACGGGCTGGAGTGGCATGGTGGGCTGGTGGAGCAACGAAGAGTGCTTTTGGCAGGCGTCACAACGCTGGACATATGCTTCGGCGGATTTGCGCATAGCGGGCCACCAGTAACCCTGAGTGCGCGCTCGGGCGGCTAGTGAGCGACCGCCTGAGTGTATGCCACAGCTGCCTTCGTGAAGTTCATGGAGAATGGCCTGGACTTCATTGTCGTGAACCACGCGGAGGTCAAGGCCGCCGTAAGAGCGCCTGTAAAGCTGCTTGGCGGGGTTGAGGAAATAGGATGCCGATTGACAGCGTATGCGATGGGCCTCTTTTCTGTCGGGGGGGAGCTGCTCGTCGCGGAGATAGGCGATCAGGGGATCGATCCAGGTGGGGGCGAGCGAATCGACACACAGTACAGGTGAAGGGGTCTCGAAGCTCGGCACGTCGATCTCGCCAAGATGGATGGTACGGCTGCCGGAAAGGCCGGCACATACGGAGCCCAGGCCAGCGAGGGCATCGGCATGGGCATTGTGTTCTCTGCCAATTTGCTCGAAGGCGACATGTTTGAAGTCCGCTTGTAAGGCAACCACCTGAGCGACGTATTGGTTCATCCGAACGTTCCGGGCCTCATAGTCGCCGGTGAGCTGGTTGATTACTAGCTGGGAGTCGCTATAGACCTGGACTTCTTCATCCCCCATGTGCTTAGCCAGACGAAGGCCGGCGATTAGGGCCTCGTATTCGGCTTCGTTGTTGGATGCCGAAAAACCGATGCTCAAGGCACTCTCGTGCAGTGTGCCATTTGGCGAAACCAAGACAATGCCAACTCCCGCGCCTCGGCAGTTTGAGGCGCCATCCACGTGAAGACGCCAAGCGTCGTCGGTGAATATTTGAGCCAAACGCGGGGGAATGACCCGCTTGGTGATGAAGCCGGCGTGGGCCGGAGAGCTTGTCTTCAAGGTGGGTTGGGGGCGTGCACTTTCGTCCGTCGTTTTTCCTCCATTCGCAGCTTCGGCTTCAGCTACCAAGCCCGAAGTCAGCTCGGCAATGAAGTCGGCCAGAGCTTGGCCGTTGATGGCCGTCCGGGGTTGGTACCGAATGTCAAAGTTGGCCAACTCCAAAGACCACTTGCATATCCTATCAGATAAGTCGGCCTTCCGGAGGACTGCCTTTAGAGGGAACTCCGTGATCACAGTGATCGTGTGGGCTTGGAAGTAGGGGATGAGCTTCCGTTTTGCCGTTATGAGGGCTAGAGCGAGCTTCTCGATCGACAGGCAGCAAAGTTTTGCTGGAGTAGTAGATTGACTGCTGTTCGGCTCCCTCCTGCCTGATCAACGCCGAACTTACCGCATGCGCCGAGACAGCGAGGTACAGGTAGAGGTCTTCGTTCTCGACCGGCGTGACGAGTAGAGGGGCTCGAGATATGTAATTGTAAACACTCAGACAATTTATTGAGAGGTAAAAATTCGGGTTCTGTTCTCATTACGTAGTACTTATACAAGAGTAAAAAGAGGTAAATTACACTATGAACCTAAACTACTAACTTAATTGCAATAGTAGACATATACAATCTAATTACACATTTACACCCACAACTTAACACTCCCCCTCAAGTTGGTGCGAAGATATCAACCAAGCCCAACTTGAACACAACGGGGTGGAAACTCTTGCTGCCAAGCCCTTTTGTGAAAATATCAGCTAATTGATTTTCAGATCGCACAAAAGGCATACATATCAACCCCTCGCTCAACTTTTCCTTGATGAAGTGCCTGTCAATCTCTATATGCTTTGTTCTGTCATGTTGAACAGGATTGTGAGCAATGTTTATGGCAGCTTTGTTGTTGCAGTAGAGTTTCATCGGACCATTATAAAAAAATACCCAAATCATGTAATAAAGTTTGGAGCCACAAGAGCTCACAAACACCATGAGCCATAGCTCTATACTCTGCTTCTGTGCTTGACCTGGCAACCACTGATTGCTTCTTACTTCGCCAAGTAACCAAATTTCCCCCAAGAAAAGTGCAATAGCCAGAAGTAGAGCGTCTATCATCCACAGAACTAGCCCAGTCAGCATCAGTAAATGCCTCCAATCGCAGGTGACCGTGATTAAAGAATAGAATTCCTTTTCCTGGAGCTGATTTTAGATACCTCAGAATACGATAAACTGCATCCAGGTGTGAGACACGAGGATCATGCATAAACTGACTAACAACGCCCACTGCATAAGTGACATCTGGTCTCGTGTGGGCTAAGTATATCAGTCGACCAACCAGTCGCTGATATCTCTCCTTATCAGTGCGCTCCCCTGAGTCTCCACTAAGCTGATGATTTGCCTCCATAGGAGAATCTGCAGGTCTACAATCCAACGTACCTGTTTCTTCTAATAAATCAAGTATATACTTTCGTTGGGAGATAAAAATACCTCTATCAGACCTTGCCACCTCCATTCCGAGAAAGTATCTCAGTGATCCTAAATCCTTAATCTCAAACTCTTGAGCCAGACTAGACTCGAGATTAAGGATCTCATCCACATCATTGCCTGTCATTATTATATCATCAACATAAACACTAAGGACAACAATCTTACCAACACCTTTCTTGATGAACAGAGTATGATCTGCATGACTTTGTTTGTATCCAAATCTCAACATAGCCTTCGAAAATCTGCCAAACCAGGCTCTAGGTGATTGCTTCAACCCATAAAGAGCCTTTTTCAATCTACACACCTTTCCCTCAGTGTGAGATGAAGAAAAACCAGGTGGGATAGCCATATACACCTCCTCCTCCAACTCACCATGGAGGAATGCATTCTTCACATCAAACTGTTGGAGAGGCCAATTCAAATTGGCAGCACACGAGGGTAGAGCTCGCACAAAATTCATCTTTGCTACTGGAGCAAATGTCTTCTCATAGTCAATACCATAGGTTTGAGTGAAACCTTTGGCAACAAGTCTCGCCTTGTATCGCTCAACTGTACCATCAGCATTTTGCTCAACGGTGAAAATCCATTTACATCCCACTGGTTTCTTCCCTTCCGGAAGTGATTCTAGCTCCCAAGTGCCATTCTTTTTCAAAGCTGTCATCTCCTCTACCATAGCTCCTTTCCACTTAGGTATCATGAATGCATCCTGCCAATTCTGTGGAATAGATATAGAAGAAAGAGACGAAACAAAGGCATGGTATGAAGGAGATAAACGATCATAAGAGACAAACTGGGAGATGGGATGTTGAGTACATGATCTAACACCTTTTCGGAGAGCAATAGGAAGATCAACAGAATTATCAAGAGGAGGTTCAATGAGAGAGGAGTCATTACCAGATGAGTCAGCTGAAGAATCTGGAACTGGAGCAGGAGATTGTGGTTGACAAAGTGGTATCACACAAGAGGACTTCCCATGTTTCCTGCTGTAGGTTTTGAGGTTAGACCTTTGCAGCCGGTGTATATATGCCTCATCATCACCACCTGTGTCATGAGTTGCTCTTTCGACAGATATTTGTTCCTCCCCAGACTTTTCTTTCTCCCCCTCACCATGATTATACAGCAGTTGCTCCCCCCTCACCATAAAACATCTCTTCCTCCTGCCTATGCTCCCCCTGAAGAGATGGAGTGGAGGGAGAAAAAAAGGACTCTGTTTCCCAAAAAGAGACATCCATAGACACAAAAAATTTCCTAGAATGAGGATCATAACTGTTGAAAGATTATAATTGATGTGTATTCTTCTCACTAGGAGGCACAATATATAGACTGTGTACAAGATAATTTAGGAAAGGAAATAATAAGGAAATTGCTATCTACCTAATTAAACTAATTACAATCTTCCTAATTGTCTAATTGCCTAATTGATTTACAACATGTGCTACAATATTCTTTCCTTTTCAACACTCCCCCTCAAGCTGGAGCGTATACATCGTATACTCCTAGCTTGCGACAAATAGAATCAATGGAAGCCTTGGGAAGAGCCTTCGTGAAAATATCAGCAAGTTGAGAGCCTGAAGGAACAAAAGGCGTGCTGATCTCTTTTGACTCCACTTTCGACCGAATGAAATGACAATCAACTTCAATGTGTTTGGTCCTTTCGTGGAATACTGGATTATTAGCAATATGGATAGCAGCCTGATTATCACAATATAACGGAGTTGGATCATGTATTGGAAACCCAAACTCATGTAGAAGTGTACGCAACCAAGTCAACTCACAAGTGGTATGAGCCATTGCTCTATACTCGCCAAAGACTAGAACGTGCTACAACAATCATTTCTTACTTTTCCAAGTCACAAGATTGCCACCTATAAAGGTGCAATAACCAGTGGTAGAACGACGATCAGCAGGAGATCCTGCCCAGTCAGAATCCGTGTACCCTTCGATACGAAGATGTCCAGACGCTTTGTAGAGAAGTCCACGTCCAGGAGCATTTTTAAGATACTTCAAGATGCGAACAACAGCCTCCATATGAGAAACTCGAGGACAAGTCATAAATTGACTGACAATACTGACTGCATAGGAGATATCGGGTCGAGTGATAGTGAGATAAATAAGTTTACCCACAAGTCTCCGATACAACTCAGGATCGTCAACCAACTCACCATCGTCAGGCATAAGCTTATGATTAGTCTCCATAGGAGTAGCTACAGGTTTAGAACCAAGATAACCTGTATCTTTCAAGAGATCGAGAGTGTATTTCCGTTGTGATAAACTGATGCCTGCTTTAGAACGAGCCACTTCAATGCCAAGAAAATACCGAAGCTTGCCTAGATCCTTGGTGAGAAAACTGGAACAAAGGTGACGAATTAATACCTGAATCCCATCATTGTCACTCCCTGTAATGACAATATCATCCACATAGACTACGAGAATCACAATACCACTGGTGGTCCTTTTAAAGAAGACGAGTGATCGCTTGACTTGTGTCATACCATGAGACACGGCGGCATCGCTTGAATTTATCAAACCAAGCCCGGGAGATTGTTTGAGGCCATAAATAGATTTGCGAAGATGACACACGAGACTCCCCTTGGACTCAAAACCGGGTGGTGGTTGAGCCATATAAACTGTCTCGAGAGAGATCTCCATGAAGAAAAGCATTCTTGACATCAAGTTGATGGAGAGGCCAATCAAGGTTGGCTGCAAGAGAGATAATAATGCGAATGACTGAGTTTGGCAACCGGAGAAAAAGTCTCGGTGTAGTCAAGCCCATAGGTTTGAGTGAAACCTTTGGCCACAAGACGAGCTTTCGGACGATCAAGAGTACCATCGATTGTGTTTGATGACAAACACCCAACGACAACCAACAATATGTGCTCCGATGGTCGGGAACAAGATCCCAAGTATGATTCGGTGACAAAGCGCGCATCTCTTCTTCCATAGCGAATGCCATCCAGATGAGAAAGAGCCTCTCGATAAGACTTAGGAACAAAGAATGAGGACAAAGACACGTAAAAGTGCGAAAAGAGGGAGACAAATGATCATAGGACACAAATTGAGAGATAGGATGGGAAGTGCGGAGCGAATACCTTTACGGTGAGCAATAGGAAGATCGAGTGTCGGATCTCAAGACGCTTGAGGAGATGGTGTGGGCACGTGCCGATCCGGAGGTGCAACGAGTAGCGGCAGGCAGAAGAACGTCGAACATATACCCGTAATTGATGGTCGAGTAGCGCTCGGAAAGACCATGGTCACCCCAGAATCGAGCAATCTCGGGAAGACAAGGTGGTGCCAACAATGGTGTCAACTCGAGTACTCTCAAGAGAATAATATGGGATATTTTAAAAAAAGTCACATCAGCACTTACAAAGTGCTTCCGTAATGAGGGACTATAGCACTTGTATCCTTTCTGTGTCAGAGAGTAACCCAGAAAAATACATTTGTAAGAACGCGGATCAAGTTTATCACGACTTGGAGAGAGATTATGAACAAATGACACACAACCAAAAAGTTTTGGGGGAAGAATGTAAAGATCCTTGTCAGGAAACATGACCTGATAAGGAATTTTGCCATGCAAAACCCGAGAAGGGGTGCGATTTATTAGATAATTCGCGGTAAGAACAACATATCCCCAAAAATATTTTGGAACGTTCATGTGAAGCATAAGGGCACGAGTTACGGCTAAAACTGGCCCATTCTTCCGTTCTGCAACCCCATTTTGTTGAGGGGTAGTGACACATGCAGTCTGATGAATAATACCATGAGTTTCATTAAACTGTCTAAATGGACGAGAAAGATATTCTTGGGCATTGTCAGTTCGCAAAATACGTAATTTAGCATTAAATTGGTTGACAATCTCAAAGATGAAAGACCGAAAAAACAGAAAATAATTGAGACTGTCTTTGAGGAGATACACCCATGTTAAACGAGAAAATCATCAATAAATGTGACAAAATAGCGCGCACCACACAAACTCGTAGTGCGCGAGGTCCCCAAATATCGAATGAACTAATGCAAAAGTTCTACACATGGTGACTCGCCAGAAGGAAAAGAAACTCTACGATGTTTACTAAGTTCACATGTGTCACAATTAAAAGGAGAAAACTAGGTAAACTAGGAACTAGCTTGCGAAGGTTGGCCGAGGATGGGTGCCCAAGACGAGCGGTGCACGATAAGGTGTAACAAAGAGAATGTAAAGCGAAGGACTAGATGACTGCTGCGTTGTCGCTCATGAAGGTAATATCTGATTCATTCTTCTCATACCCCCACCAATCATCCCCTTTGTCTTGAGATCCCGAAACTCACAATGAGAAGGAGAAAAGAGGATAGAACACCGGTGAGTATGAGACATTTTATGAATCGAAAGAAGATTAAACGGAAATTGTGGCAAATATAAGACAAAATGAAAAACAAGACCCGGATGAACGATATGTACCAATGCCTTGAACAAGAACCTTAGTGCCATTGGCAATAGTAACATAAGTCTTAACAAGGAGTAACAACATCACCAAAAGAGACAAATCACTTGTCATATGATCGATGCGCCTAATCGAGAATCCAAGGAGTGCTACGAGAAGATGAATGAAGACACGTATTACCCGAGGTGACATGAGTTGCAAAGGGAAGAAGAAGAAGATGCATTGGCCCTTTGAATCATAGAATCATACTCGATCTTGGACATAATAATCGAGTAGGAGCAAGAGCAGATGGCTCCCCCAAGTGTAGCCTGATTAGCCCAAGGCGGGCTTGCCATGCGACTTCCAACGAAATTCAACATCGTGGTTGGTCGCACCACAATGAGTACACTTCTTGGTGCCACGACCACCACGCCCCCACGTCCTCCACGACGACCACCCCGCTCGGAAGAACTACCACGATTGTGGGAGGGATTGCGATTCCCAAAATGTCCGAGATAAAGCAGAGAGTTTGTGGGGGCAGCTAGGGCGGAGTTGATTGTGGTTAGAGACCGCGATAATCCCTAACAATATCCTTAGTTTCGAGGGTTTCAAAGTGAGTGTCTGTTTGTTTAGGTTTATCACCCATAATAGATTCAAGAGATAAAGACACAAGCCAAAAGGAGAGGAGTTGTTACCCGGAGGATTGACAAGTGCAAAGAGAGGGTACTGGTTGATTTAGAGCCCGAAGAACACCTTTAACCGGACAAACCGAGTTCCGAAAGATTGATTGAGGGCCGAAAGAGATTAGGGTTACTGTTCACGATTGCTACAAAGGCGCGCGAGCACCGCTCACGATCAAGCTACTATAGTGTACGCGACACCTTTTCACGGCTGATTTTTTTTTTTTTTTTTTTTTTTGTGATCGAGGGTTGTGTATTGGGGTTAGAGAGGTTTTAGTTGTGGTCAATTTGAGAGAGAGATAGAGAATTTGACGAAAAAAGATAGAGGTAACGAGAAAGAAAAGTCAGGTTCCTGGAACCCGCTTTGATACCATGTTGAAAGATTATAATTGATGTGTATTCTTCTCACTAGGAGGCACAATATATAGACTGTGTACAAGATAATTTAGGAAAGGAAATAATAAGGAAATTGCTATCTACCTAATTAGACTAATTACAATCTTCCTAATTGTCTAATTGCCTAATTGATTTACAACATGTGCTACAATATTCTTTCCTTTTCAACAATAACATTTGTAGCCCTTCTGAGTAGGAGAGTACCCAATGAAAACACATTTATGGGCTTTAGGACCTAGCTTGCCACCTGAGGGATGAGGAGCATGAACAAAACACACACAACCAAAAACACGTGGGGGAAGAGTTGTGGCACGAAAAACGCTAGGAAGACACTCAAGGGGAGTTTTAAAGTTAAGAACACTAGAAGGCATGCGGTTAATAAGATATGCTGCAGTCAAAATGGCTTCTCCCCACAAATATTTAGGAACATTCATGGTGAATAACAGAGAGCGAGCTACCTCAGCGAGATGACGGTTTTTGCGTTCAGCAACTCCATTTTGTTGTGGAGTGTCAACACAAGTCGTCGGAAAAAGAATACCATTTGCATCTAAAAAAGCTCGAAAAACCTTATCTATATACTCTGTGCCATTATCACTCCTAAGAATTTTAATACTTATATCAAACTGAGTGCAAACCAGTGAATGAAAAGATTTAAAACAAGAAAACACTTCACTTTTCGACTTAAGTAAATACACCCAAGTAGCACGAGAATAACAGTCAATGAAAGTGACAAACCACCGAAAACCTTTAAGAGATGGAACAGGGGAAGGACCCCAAACATCAGAATGAATAACCATAAACGAAGAATCACTCCTTTTATTAATAGGTGCATAAAAAGAACGTTTATGTTTACCAAGCTCACAGGCTTCACAAAAAAACTGACTCCTAGAACAATGTTTAACTAAACTAGGGAAAAGTTTTCCTAAAATCCCAAAGGAGGGATGACCCCATCTACGGTGCCACTGATGTAGCGTAAAAAAAGCTGAACTCATATCTGCTTGCAGAGCTAGACCACATGACAAAGATGGCTGAGGCGCGGATTCCAAGAAATAGAGGCCACCATGTGCTCTACCACTGCCAATCACTTTCCCCGTGCCCAGTTCTGAAAACACAATGAGTAGGAAAAAGGTCACGTAATGGTTTGCGAGAATGCGTGAGACTACTAATAGACAGAAGATTAGTGGCAAAATTTGGAATATGTAGAACTGAAGAAAGAGAAATAGAGGGAGAATAGTGAATGGAACCTTTCCCTGCGATAGCAGAGAACGACCCGTCTGCTATTCTGACCTTGTCCTTACCCGAACAAGTAGAGTAAGAATCAAATACAGAGGAACAACCTGTCATATGATCTGAAGCACCAGAATCTATAATCAAAGGGATAGCAGAAGAGGCAGTGAACGCATTTGGTGAGATACCTGTGTGAGCATAATAGGATGAAGTGGGAGCTGCTGTGGAAGAGGAAGCTGTGGTAGATGAAGAATCAGCCCGAGCCATAAGGCGCCTGAGAGCTTGCATCTCCCCCTGAGAAAAACCACCAGTATGATCTGAAGTCACTTGAGCCCCAATACTAAATCCAGAGTCAGACGAGGTAGCAACTGCAGAGTCAGAGACATGAGCCTGTGCCTGAGAACGTATTGTACCACGACCACGACCACGGCGTCCACCCCCTCGCCCACGAGGGGGCCGGCCATGTAACTTCCAGCAAAAATCCCTAGTATGACCGGTGTTATGGCAATAATCACACACGATCAGTAGACCCACTGCTAGCACCAGACTGTGACTTACCACTCTGTGAAGTAGGAGTATACCCTCTGCTAGAACCAAACTGACCCTGAGGACTGGCAACCAAGGCAGAACGATCAGAAATAGGAGCATGCACCATAGCTCCCCTCCTACTGAACAATAGCATAAGTTTCACCCAGAGACGGAAATGGAACACGACCCAACACTTGCACTCTAATTTGATCATACTCCATGTCAAGGCTAGCAAGGAAGTCATAAATACGCTCTTTCTCTAACCGCTTCAACCAATTAGTAGCATCCTCAGTACAAACAGCCTGAAAGCCCTGATAAAAATCGAATTCTTGCCACAGTCCACTCAACTCCGCAAAATACTCAGCTACAGACCGATGATGTTGATCTAAATTACGGAGTCGCTTCCTCAACTCAAAACACTGTGCATCATTACTGTGCTGAGAATAGGTTTGAGCTGCAGTAGTCCAAATCTTGTGTGGAGTATGAAGGAGCAGAAAGTTATGACGAATTTCAGATTTCATAGAGTTGAACAACCAGGTCATTACCAAAGATCTTTGAGACTTAAATTTCTTAAGGGCAACAGCCTCTGTAGGTTGAGTGGCGGGACTTTCTATAAATTCTGACATCTCTTTGGCTTCAATAGCCAAAGTGAAGCTGCGAGACCAAAGCAAATAATTTGTTCCATCCAATTTAATGGGACAAATATCCAGCTTCCTTTCAAATTGGCCATCCTTAGAACCAGAGGTTTCGGTCTCAATATTTTTTGAATCAGAAGACATAGTAAAATCACACAAAAAATCAGTGTACCTTGCTGGAAAAAACTCAAACAGCAACACAACAAGAATCTGACGTTACCAAGTGTTTCTATTAAAGAGAGAGAGAGACCAGTCAGATTAAAAGAGGACCCAGTGGTTTTGAAGGGTAAATAACACCAGACCTAGTCAATATGAGTGCTTGTAGAGATCGTACGAAGAAGACCAGTCACCGTCGAGCACTGTAAAGGTCAGATCCAGACTACCCAGTGATCGTTCGAGTCCATACGATGACCGTACGACGGTTGTTGATGATCGTCGAGGCCTGTCAGATGCTGTACAGTGATCGTCGGTGAAGTAGAGGGGGTTTCGAAGCTTGTCGGACGTGAATCAGCAAGGACGATGGCTAGTCTGTGATTCGTCGGGACTAACGATGGCCAGGGATTGATCGTTGATGGTTGTTGAACTGATGATGATCGATTAGGGCTTTGTCGAACTGTTAAGTGAGTGGAAAAACTCAGCGTTGGTGATGATGGGTTGGGACAACGTGAGATATCTCAACGTTGTCTGCTAATCAGAGATTAACGGGAGGAAAAAACTCTGCCGTCGTGGAAAAAACTCAAGCAATAATGGATCTTCGCTCTGATACCATGTAAACACTCAGACAATTTATTGAGAGGTAAAAATTCGGGTTCTATTCTCATTACGTAGTACTTATACAAGAGTAAAAAGAGGTAAATTACACTATGAACCTAAACTACTAACTTAATTGCAATAGTAGACATATACAATCTAATTACACATTTACACCCACAACTTAACAGTAATCCTTCAGGTCGGCGAGTGCCTTGTCGCACTCACTGAAACGCTCTCTTGCTCGTCTTGATGGACTGGAAGAACGATCGGCAAACATCCGAGGACCTGCTGATAAAGCGATTTAGCGTAGCAGCCATGCCTGTCAGACGCTGCACTTCCTTTAAGGTGGCGGGAGCTCGGAGGTTCTGGATTGCCGTTATCTGATTCGGGTCGGCCTCTATGCCCCGCCGAGTGACTAGGTAACCGAGGAATTTTCCCGAACCCACACCGAAGGCGCACTTCTCCGCATTCAATCTCAACCGGTGCTTCCTCAGGATACCAAAGACCTCGGAGAGATGTCCGATATGGTCAGCTTCGCGCTTGCTTTTGACTACCATGTCGTCGATGTACGCTTCCATGGTCTCGCCGAGCTGGCTCTTAAACATCTTGGACACCATCCGCTGGTAGGTAGCCCCGGCGTTCTTCAAACCAAAAAGCATCACCCGATAGCAGTAGGTTCCCCTCGGTGAGATGAAGGCGGTCTTCTCTTGGTCCGTGGCGTCCATGGCGATCTGATGATATCCGCGGTAGGCATCCATGAAGCTCAGTCGCGCGTGTCTGGCGGTGGCGTCGACCAGCTGGTCTATTCGAGGGAGCGGGAAACAGTCCTTCGAGCAGGCGTCGTTGAGGTTGGTATAGTCGACGCACACTCGCCATTTGCCGTTCTTCTTCTTCACCACCACCGTGTTGGCCAGCCAAGTGGGGTACTGGACCTCACAAATGGCCTCGTCATCTATCAGCCAATCAACTTCTTCCATTACGGCGTCGGCGTGCAGGGCGGAGGACCTCCTTGGCCGTTGAACCACCGGTTTCCTAGCCGGATCAACATTAAGGGAATGCGTGATGAAGTCCGGCGAAACGCCTGGCATCTCATAAGGGGTCCATGCAAACACCTCTATGTGATCCTTGAGGAACCGCACCATTTCATCCCGTTCAACTTCGGGAAGCGACGACCCCACCATGAAGAACCTGGTCCCGTTTCGTTGATTGGGACTTTGATCAGTTCCTCCACCGCTTTCTCTTCGGCTGTTATCCCCACATCTTCAAGCACCGGGATATCTCCCTTCTCTACCCATTGGACCTGTCGAACCTTTCCCTTTTTGTTGGTCTTCGGCGACACGGCGTTGACAAAACACTTTTTGGAAACCAATTGGTCCCCGATTACCGTCTCGTCATCTTGATGCGCCGATGAAACGAACCCGTTGGTGCAGCGTCGAAGCGACCGCCCCCATATCGTGGAGCCATCCTCTTCCCAGGATGCCATTGTACGGGCTCGGAAAGTTGACGATGGTGAATTCCACGTCCATGACGACGGATCCAGCGCGGACCGACAGGCTGATGCTACCGAGAGGCCATACAGGTGCGCCGGCGAACCCAACAAGAGGAAACTCAGGCGGGACGATATCATTCCTGTTAAGGCCCAGGGCCTTGAAAGCGGTGTAGTAAAGGATGTCCGCCGAGCTTCCTTGATCGACGAGCACCCTCATCACATGTCTTTCTCCGACTGCCACCTCGATCACTAGGGCGTCGTCGTGGGGGATCCTTCATCGCGCGGCTAATGATGAACTCTTCGAGTTCGCGGTACTTGTCGACTGTGAACATTAGATCGGTCATGCTATTCGGCGGCCGCAACAGTAAGTCTTTGAAGAGCTCGGAATGTTCATCAAACGCGTGTTTGAAGGAGGACGCGGCAAGCCTCTGATCGCAGTCCTCGATCGCGTTGTAAATCTCCCAATACCAGGTGACATACGCCCTCAGGGTCTCGTCCGGCGAGCGTCTGAGGTTGAATAGAGCATCGACCGTCCTCGGTTGCACGTTGTTGGTGACAAATCGAGACGTGAACGCCCCTCTCTAGGTCGTCAAAACATCCGATAGCCCCTGGAGCTAATTGTCCGTACCAGGTTAGGGCGGCGCCGGACAGACTCATGGAAAAGGTTTTGCACATGATGGCATCGTTGTAGCCGAAGAGCCCCGCTATCTGTTTGTATTGCTGAACGTGCACGAAGGCGTCCGAGTTGGCCTCGTATTTGGGAAACTTCGGGATCTTGAAACTGCTCGGCAGAAGGACCTCGTTAATCTCAGCCGTGAAAGGAGACTGCCGAGCCCTGCTAAGCCTTATTTCCGCCTCGTTTTGGGACAACTGACCAACGCCAGCCGTGCGGTTATTGTTGCATGCTCTCTTCCAGTTGGTTGTCGTACCCCGATGGGGATCGTGGTCATTGACTTGAACCTGGCTTCGCTCGGAGTCCCGCTTTCTCTAGGGGCTGCACTTGGGGGATTGTTGCCGCGGGGGAGATGCCCCTGGAGTAGGATCCGCCCTGAAGATTTTTCGATTCCCCAGTGCGCTCATTGATGGCAACAATGCCGTTCTTGGTCACCTCGTACCGAATGTCCGGGTCAAGGCCAGCTTCTCGTGCCGCGTGGCCTTCCTCCCGTCTTTGGTGTCCCCTTCCCTCGAATGATCGTTCGGCTGCCCTCGCGCCCCCCCGATCCACCGACCCAGTGGGGCGGCAAGCGTAATCCGACGCCCTGGTGGCGTGTTTGTCGCCCTCTCTCCCTGCTGAGAGCTCCGGTCCGCGATGGTCTCTGCCACTGGGTGCTTGGTCCCGACGTTCATCTCGGCGGTCGTCGATAACGACCCCTTTACCGTGCATGTTCCGCCGCTCTCGGTCTTCGGCATCCTGGGCGTCCCTCCGGCGACCCGCCAATCTCGCGATGGATTCTGTCGCGCTATTTTCGGGTATATCGATTATCCGAGAGCGGGTGTCCGTACGAGCGTCGCGCGTATGCCAATCTCTCTGCGCCCACCTGTGCTCGTCTATCCTGAACGCGTTGTTCCCGAGGCGAGAGAGTACCGTCTCCCTCCCTGTCTGTACCATGGTTTGGGCGGGGGCCCGAAGCCTCTTCTTTCCTGCTCGGCCGGGCACCGCCGTCTGCTGCTGGTTCTTTTTCAAGGCCTCCACTTCGGCCATTAGCAAGGCCACCTGGGTTCCCAACGGCAGGGGAGGAGGAGGAGGAGGAAGGGAGGGTCCCCTGTCTGGTAGGGGTCGCCAAGTTCGACGTCGTAGCCGTGCCATCTAAGTTGAACAACACATCATGGGCTCCGGCGACACTGGTGCCGGCGGCATTGCGGTCCACCATCGTGACTCCTCCCCGTCCAACCAAGGGGGTGAGCTGTAGCCCCAAATCCTGTCGCACCTCATACCTTCGGCGATCGGCTGAGTTACGCCATTGCCCGCGCCCGTCGAAGGCGTCAAGGCCTAGGGTGAGGTCTTGTGTTGGGCCTGACATCTGGGGGTTTTATGGGAGGGCTTGGAGAAGGCTAACTCCTGAGTGAAGGGTCTGGGAAAGCAAGGAAACCCAGAGATTCTGGGTTCGGTCCCCAGCAGAGTCGCCAATTGTGGGGTTCGCTTCTCCGATGCACCTCAATGAACCTTATGGAACGGATAGGGGGAAGAAATTGATCTTGGGAGTTCGCCTGAGACCTGCACTAGTGGCACCCGTGTTTGCGCCGCGCCCGGACGGTGGTGGTCCGGGTAGGCGCTCCAACGGTCCGGTACGCCGTCGGCAGAAAGAAAGGCTGAAAGAATAAGTTTTGGGAGAGTAGAAGTCCAGCAACTTATCTGGTGGGGGGAGCTCCCCTTTTATAGGTGAAGGGTAGCTTCCCGACCACGCTAACCGTGTCTCTCACGCGCCGTCCTTTCCTGACTGAGCACGTGGGCCAGCCATGATTACTTCGCCGCTCCGGCTGACGTCACCCTACTTGCCCACCCGCGCACTCAACCACTCTCGGATATCCCCTGGTCCGTCACGTGGTCTGCCAGACGCCTCGGGTGTAACGTCCTGACGCCGCTTGACACTATTTCACTTCCCTCTATCACTTGTCAAATCCCCACCTACCCCCTTGGCGAGACGGCTACATGGGTCCTCAATGGTGCCCCCTCGGCTGGCGTCCTCAGCCCCCTGGCCCTCGGACAGGCCTATACTTCATCTCCTCTCGGCGGGGCAGCCGTGGTTCCTCCGTTCTTCAGGGCGGTCTTCGGAGGGGATACCTCTCACCCTTCGGCGAATACAAATTCTTTCGGCGAAATAATTAAGACGACTGCGTGTGTCGCCGAGGAACTACCAGCCGAAGTAATATTGGAAAGGCTAGCCGGGGCGTCACCGAGCGGTCAATTCGACTACATCGGGAGACGCATGCCGTGCCTTAATTGGCCCCTGAGGTCTCTTCGGACCTCGGCTGCTACACCAACCCTCTTAGAAGCAAACCACCAGTTCGTACTTTCGGGTGCCTGATACCATATGGGTATATGGTTAAGGAATACAGAATACTTACCACGGTTCCATAGCAAAATCTTCAGCGATGTACAGCTACTATATCAAGTGCAGATGTTAACAGCTATCAAGTATTATTTCCATTTTCTTCGTCATTTCCATCAAAATCAATCAGGAAGTTGTATTTGAATGATGCAAGGAGACATCTATGTTCCCAAAGTGACTACCTCCCTCACAAAAGTAATAGTAGCAGGAATTGGTTCATCTAATGTTCCATCAACAATAAAAAAATGCCTCAACAGTCTATGATCTGGTCACTCATGTAATAAGAGTTTCCTCTCTTCCTCTGTGTGTGTGTGTGTGTAAATTAAGAGGCGCACTTCCTGTGCCCCGTTAATTTGTTACGTTCTTGACATTTTTAGTCCGAAAATTACTTGATTTTCTTTGATTCTCAAGTTTTCTGCATCACTGTTCCATGGCAGGGACAAAGGTGCTACTAGGGTGGCAGAACTAGGGAAGAACTCGGAATTTGCTGAAGTTGACATTGAAGATAGGGCATCTTTGGAAGCAACCTTACATGGTTTTCCATCTTATAAGTTCAACCATTCATCATAATGATTTAGTAGCACCATGAATGTAGTTATAAGACTTCAATTGCTGCCTATAGTTTTGGATGCTGTTCTCTTGTTCATATATATGAAAATGTTATTTTTTGGTATACTTTGTCTTTTCATATAGCATTTTATTGGTCGCTGTGCTCAGTTTAACAGGAAGCACACAAACAGCCGTTTTCAGTATAATGAAATTCTGTTGACATTCTATCTTCCCTTATCCTGCAGACAAATATTGTTGAACTCGGACCACTATTAATCAGCCTGGAATAACAATCTTAGCCATTCCGTTCTCACCAATGTCCTTACGGGAAAAAATGTTCTGATCACATTCAGTGCGCATATAGATCTTGAACTATGACTTTGCTCTGATCTTCGGTTAAATACATTTCTTCGATTTTGTTAGCTAGGTTGTTGATTATGAACCCCAGGCCATATTGGCAGAAAGAAGAACTACATTTTCTATGTTCGTTGACTAACTTCATATCTTTCCTTCTATCAAATGTGTAGCATGGGGACTTAAAATGAATATCATTCACCATAGGCAGTTGGAACAACTGGAGTCGATGAGGGTTCAGTGGAGAGTGCACATTTAGGAGATACCCACAATATACCCCTGAGTAGATTTGGTGAAAATACGTCTAACTAGTCTGGTGGCCTTCCTTTTGGGAGTTCTTACTGTTTATGTTTGAGACTACCTCTTGTAAATTAGGTTATGTGAAATGGTAGCAGAGTACCTCCTACTGTTACCTTCTTGTCCATTGTCGTTTGAAAAGGAGACTCGATATGCTTGTAGACTGTAACATGCCTTTATTAAAGGATGTGTACCTTATGATGCTCTCAAAATGTACAAGACAACAATAGAGTATATTCTGACGTCCATTTTTTAGGTATCAGCAACAAAATGCTACTGGTTTCTTAAACATTCCAAAATCGAACTATAGTATTTCCTCTGCAGATGTGGATCTAGTAGTTCATGCCGCGGGACCATTTCAACAGGCGGAGAGGTGCACTGTGCTGGAAGCAGCCATACAGACCAAGGTGAGAAGCAGGTAATTACTATGGTTTTGATCCTAATTTGCTAAATATTTGTCTTCTTGTGGATGAGTACACTTAACTGCTGCTTTTTTGTTGATTGTTTTTGTCTCTGCACAGACAGCATACGTCGATGTTTGTGATGATACCAGCTATGCATTCCGTGCAAAATCCTACATGAGTAAAGCATTGGCAGCAAATATTCCAGCCATAACAACAGGAGGAATCTATCCTGGAGTGAGCAATGGTGCCAGTAGACTTGGTCTTGTTGAATTTTGCACATTTAAATCACCTTCCACTGCATAAACACCTGTTGGGGTCTACAGTAGAAATATAAAATATTGTACGACCAAAAGTGAGAGAATTGTTCATGTATGAAAGTATGCTTCCTTCAGCTTTGGAATCTGACTCCCTTATCGGTTTCATGACAGTTATGGCAGCTGAATTAGTTCGTGCTGCACGAAGTGAAAGCAAGGGTGAGCCTGAGAGGCTAAGGTTATCATTTTCCCTGCTACCCCTTCATGTTGATGTCTTTCTTGGTTGTCAGCCTCTTTTCATCATCTGCCACAGCAGTTGAGAAGTGAAATTCTGGAATTTAAAACTTGTAAAGTCAACCCACTTTTACTCGTTTTCTATGCATGATGGATTCATAAATAAAAATCTGAATGGAAGGAGAAGAAAAGGCGACAATATTAATCTTCAACTATTTAACAAGGAAACATCTTGTTGGGGTTTTTTTTTCTGAACAGTTATCGGGAAGAGTGCCTGAGCTGCCCTCCAGGAATATGGCGGGCTCTACAATAGTGATTGGGACCACCGGAGGTGAATGGTAGGGAGAGCATTAACCAGTGAGAGCAAGTGTGCTAGGTGAGTATTGGATGTTGTGTGTATATATTTTGGTGGTGAATCAACCATCCTTATATGGAGATCTCCGGTATGGACAGGCAAGAGGGATGGAGAGGTAGTTGATTAGTTCCCGGGTGTCGGTTGTGGTTGTAATGAGGGAAGTTGCGGTAATGATGAAGGTGGTCAGATAGTTGATGCCCCTGTCTCTCTATGACCGGTTAGGCGAGGCTATCCTCATGAAGGATGACCCCTAACAAGTCTCATTGCTCTAGCCTCCATGCCACATACCTCCTATGGTCCCGAGCGAGGTATCTAGCCCCTCCTCCCGGCCTAGGGTCTTGTGAAGAGTCGCCAGGCTCATTAGAGCCTTATTTATTGTATGGAATGTGGGAGATGCCTCGAGCACGTCATGAGGCATCCTAGAGGTGTTCTGGATATTCCATGTAGGGGTATCACCGTATCACAGAGGAGGTCCTTACATGGAGGTCCACGAAGTAGTGCTTGCATGATATGAGGAGAGTCTATGATTATGGAGGAGCTCAGCTTGCCATACCATACCTGCGGGGGGCCGCTGGTAAGTGCCACGTGGCAATGCTTCTCCGAATACCCACAATCTTATTCAGAGATTAGAAGGAGAATGAGGTGCGAAGGCATCATCGATACAAAGAGTATATCCCAACTAGGTTGCACCCACTCTTGGAAGTTGGAACTAATCATGTTCTTCCCGGACGCCAACAAAAGATGATTGGCAATAATTCAACCCACACCAAAGCCACAAGAAATAGAGAAAACACAGCTTTAGCTCCAATTCATTGTCCTCGTCCATCTTCTCTCCTTTTGTTGTTTTTTAGCCAGGTCTTTTATGGTCCATTAGTAATATTCTTGTTTCCTTGCTTTCCTGATAGTTCTGTGTGCAGTTTTCCCACGCTGAACTAGTACTTTGGTGCTAATAGTAAGGGCAGTTGATTAAATGGAAATCCAAACTAGTTGTGTACATCAGTGCCCATATGATGGTTATTGGCTGGGATCGAAAGCAATGAAACTTTGCTCTTTCTCCCCCCCCCGAAGAATTTGGGAACTTACATGCTGTTACTATATTATATCAGATTCTCCTACTACACAGCAGGCACTGGTGGTGCTGGCCCAACAATATTAGCCACTAGTTTTTTACTTCTTGGAGAGGAAGTTGTTGCATATAGTAAAGGTTTGTTTCATGCTCATAGCTTTATAAAGTTATGAAACATCTATTTCTAAGACCATATGACCCTCATTATCGCTTACTTTGTGTCAGGAGAAAAGATAAAGGTCAAGCCCTATAGTGGAATGCGTAATATCGACTTTGGGAAGGGGATTGGAAAAAAAGATGTTTATCTCTTGTAAGTATTAAAGACAAGATAGATATTTTCTCTAGTCAGTTGTAAGATAAGACTTGCACTACGAAATTTGCATGCATGCAGTTATGGAGCCAAAATATTTCTCAAACCCGTCATTTGACAACTAGTCAGTCATATCTGAATAAAAATTCAGTTACATAGAATTACAGGTTAACTGTTTGATGTTTTGTAATTTGTAAATTAGTTTTTCTATTTACCAGAGTACTAACATTGGAATCACACTGGGTTTAACTTGAAAAAGGCAATAACTAAAAAATTGTGGTTCATAATACTGAAGATTTGGTTAATACTTGATAGTTGATAGAAGTACAAAAAATGATTTCCCGGAGCCAGGGATTTTGGTTAGTGTGGTCAAAAATTAGATTCATATGCAAGATCTTTTGAATTTTAATTGGCCCCAAACACGTATTATGTTTTGAAAACAATGCATGATAGCTTCATTCGTAATACTATCAACTCTCGTTTTCTATGCATTTGAAACAAGTTGCAGCAATTTGTAGATTTTTTGTAGGGTCAAAATCATAGAATTTTGCTGCAAACCACCAAATGTCCTTATGAGAAATCAAAGTGATTGGGGTCAAGTGACCCCACTTGTACCTTCATCACTCCGCCCTTGCCTTGCTATCATGTAGAAGGCTAAGGTACTTTTCCCTCCCAAAACTATTGCAGTAACAAAACATTCCTTTCAGGAATTTACCAGAGGTGAGAAGTGCTCATGAGATCCTAGGAGTACCAACCGTTAGTGCTCGATTTGGAACTGCACCATTTTACTGGAATTGGGGAATGGTAGCGATGACTAATCTTCTACCTGCGGTATGCTTTTTCATTCGTATCATCATTTACCTTCAACTCTGTTATGTCAAACACTTATTGTCCTTGCTTCCTAGGTCTAAGAATTCTCCTTAATTTTTGGAAAATGGTCATAAATCCAGTAACTACTTAGCAAGTCATAGAAAGTGACTGGTGCACCGTCATTCAGCAAGATAATTTAGTTTCTACTACTAACAGCTTTTGTAGGAGTGGGCGTTCCATTACAGATTTAGCATATCTTTGCACTTTTTTATAGAGAAATTATTCAATGATCTCAGACATCATCTCTTGACCTCCAATAATCTATTTTATCATATATTTTTAGAGTGCACCTAGACGCTGACAAAATAGGAATTGAACTCTACGATGTGAAAAAAGTTTCGAGGTATTAGGTAGCGGTATCCAAAATCACTTAATAACTATTTTCACCACACATTATGTGCTCGTTCATCATTTAATTTTTCTTTTCTTTTTTTAGAATTATATTTATTAATATTGTGTTTAGTTAAAATGGGAATACAAAAATCAAAGACAATTAATTTATGCACTTCTGATTTTCACCGTTCGAATTCTTTTATATTTTATTTACGTCATTTTATCACATTTCGCTTTGTGATAATTTGCCTGCGGAATAGAAATTGTCATCCACCCTAAAAAGTTTTAAGAGTTTACGGGTTTACGAACAAAGGTCTACTGATTTACGCTTCATTATCAATATGACCAGATGCCACATGTATGATGTACTCTGGCTGTAGCTCCGTTCTATTGGCCTTTTTAATTCCGGGCTATTCTTGCAGGAATTTCTAACAGACAGGAGTAAAGTTCAGAAGTTGGTTCAACTATTTGACCCGGTGGTCCGAGCAGTTGATGGAATTGCTGGAGAGCGCGTTTCAATGAGGGTGTGATACGGCATGAATGCTTAAACAGATAAAGTTCCATTGTCTTCATTTTCTTTTTGTTGGACTATTCGTTTTCTTATGAAAATATTTCTTTCATCCTCATTTGCATATGGACAGGTGGATTTGGAGTGTTCAGATGGGCGCCAGACATTAGCTCTATTTAGTCACCGACAACTTTCTGTGTAAGTTCTAATGTTTGGAGATTATCTTTTTGCCAAGGTTATCGAAGCCTATCTCATCATGCTAATCTGTTCAATAAAACACTTGCAGGTCAGTGGGAACCGCCACATCTTCATTTGTAATTGCTATACTTGAAGGAAGCACACAACCAGGAGTTTGGTTTCCAGAAGAGGTACGTCTCATCAACTGTGGTTTTTAGAACGAACCAAATCACTTGAGTTCATCGTTCAAGATTGGTTACATGTGTCATTGAAACAAGCTTTACAACATATTTTGAACCTCGTTAATTTTCTGAAATCAGTTCCATAAGCTGCCTTTTTTTTCTTTTCATGATGAACATGTGATATGCTAAAGAAGGCGAAAGGTAATAAAGCAAAAAGGGAATTCCACTTGTGTACAAAAAATGACCTATTCATGTCCGCCACTTGTATACGAGGACCTGTACAAGACCGTATGCATCGAAATTCGAAAAGGTCCTTGTCAGAAGAACAAAAGTACACTTATGATGCATAAACTTTTGATAACTGATAAGCTTATCTGCTTGAAAAGGCTCATCATATGAAACAAACAAAAGACAAGCTACTCGTGATCGACTTGATTAAAGCTCATTTGAGATCAACTTGACGAATACGAAGCCAGACTTGGACATATTTTTTAGGCTCTTTCAACCCAAACCTGAACATCAACAATACTTGCTCATATAAAGTGCTATATTAAGCATTCGCAGAACATTTTCTCCGATGCCTCTCAATTTCATATTCATTCTCTTCATGCAGCCTGAAGGAATTGCAACTGAGGCAAGGGAAGCTCTTCTAAAACGTGCTGCAAAAGGAACAATCAATTTCATAATGAATAAGTAAACACTTGCCCTTTGGATAGGGCTTATTCTGTCATTACCTTTCCTACGGCAGTTTTCCTCACTCTTACTTTCAACAGGCCTCCATGGATGGTGGAAACAGATCCCAAAGAGCTTGGTTTAGGAATTTATCTATAGAAATTCTCAAGAGGTAAAACTCAGTACTGCTGTTGATCTCATTGTTGAGCATTCTTTACAGTAATTCTGACCTAAAATATGTTGAAAGAGAGAAACATCTTGAATTGAACTATTGAAGTTCATAGTCATCGAGGGTCATTACCTATTTCTTTTTTTGCTTTTGAGAGAAATATGTAAGTTGAATAACCCCAACCTTTACCTGCCAACCATTAAACAATTTCATGAGCAGTTTTGATGCTCTTGTTTTCTCATTACTTTTTGTATGGTGCCAATATGATGAGATGTCAATAGAGTGAAAACTTTTGAAAGAAGAAATAGGGAAAATTTTCAAAAAAGTCTCCAAACTATGACCGCAATGTCCCATAGACCTCCAAACTTCATTAAATGTTAATTAAACTTCGAAACTTTACAAAAAAATTTCAATTAGGCCCGCGCCGTCTGTGTCCGTCAATTTCAATTAGGCCCGTTCGGACGACCTTGTTTTGGGGGCAAGTCAGGAAGGCCATTTCACGTGGTCACGTGGGGCCCACTTCGAACTGTCCAATAATTTTAAATTAATTATTTGAGTGGTTTGGTGTAGTTTCAGCCGAATTGGTTATTTATACGTAATTGATCTAAGTCATTGAGTTTTTCATTCAAAAGTTTGAAAGAAAAGTTAGACAATTGTGTGCTCGATATCTTTTTGATTTGATCTCCGAATCGCCCGAAACTAGACGTGAGGGTTCAGTGCATCACTTATGTATGGAGTGTATGATATAAAATAGTATAGATAAAAGCTGGGCCTTCTGGCCCTATTCATCTGATTTTACCAGGCATAGGCATATGCTAGGTGATAGTTCAACCGTCCAATGTCCTCCTATTCTGACGTGGCCTAAACAAATCACCAGCGAACGTCAAAATGAATGCATCTGATAATCTTGATGTGAGTCTGGGTTTCTCGAGAGTAGAACTGGAGTCGATTTCTGATAATCTGATGGAGGGAGGAGTATGGCCCCGTGATATGGCATGTCTGTCATCTAAGTTATGCACATGTAGATGTTATGTGATGTTCAATGTCAGAAATTGATATTCAACTTGTTGTGGCAAACAATATGATACATACTCTGCCATTTTACCTTTGTCGGAAATTACGTGTTCTACACGGCAAGGCTTGTTTGATTTCCTGATGATTAGTCGTCTCTTTTCTGCGAGCATCTGCGGCGTCATTGACTTGCTTTGATTAAAAGGGGTGGGGTAAAACCCGGTGTCAACAGCTGCCCCTATTTGTTTGGAAGAGTTTGCCTGTGCCAAAGAAATTTTAGATAAAATAATTAGATTTTTCCACACATGGGACAAAATAATGATTCATCACTTAATTTCTAGAGAACATGCGAGTCATAGATAAAGTAGGAGGAATGAACTACGCCCCCTCAACGTATGCATCGCCCAAAAATATGATCAATGAGCAATGTAGATGATCAACATATCATGGAAAGCAAATTCTATGACAGTCAAAATAATTCTAAGCAGTAGTTTTTAAAATGCGCAAAAAACGAAAAACAAACGGTAGATAAAATATGAGGATAGACCAAATTTCTCTCTCTTGGCATAAAAAAAAACAAGGTATGTATGAAAAAAATGTCACTGTTCTTGTTAGGCCAATTTTAGATTTATTTAGTACGACAGAAAAATCAAGACCCTTACAATCAACTACTACTAAATCTATACTACAACTCCACTAATGACTCCACTAACAACTCCAACAACTTTTACAATTACAACCAACTAATTGAACAAATACTATTCCCGCCAAAATTAAAGACTATTATTGCCTTCATACAATTAATCTGGTACATGCATCCCCAACTGAGCTTGAGGTAGGACCAGCATGTATCATTGCCTCCCCCATGTGACAAGCCCAAGCTCACAAGGCCCAAAATCTGAAAACTTGGCCTTCTGAGAAGTGTAAAACTCCCATGTGGCATCCTCTGGAAAAGAATTAGCCCAAATGAACCAGAAGTTGAGTAGCTGGTTTGCCCCTATACTTCACCAATTTGCGTTGCCAAGGGAACTGGTGCCAATGTCCCAGCTTTTGTAACAGAAGGTAATGGAGATTCTGGTACTGCCTGGTGGCCCAACTTCATTTTGAGTAAAGACACATGAAAGACTGGATGGATTTTGGATGAAGCAGGCAAAGCAAGCTTGTAAGCCACCTTCCCAATCTTTTGAAGAACCTGGTATGGGCTAGAAAGCCACATCTCCGTTTCAAATTAAGTGTCCTCTATGAAAAGTCCTTCCATTTTTTAAATCAAAAAATTACTTTCGTGGATTGTTTTTCAAACTTTTTCACACCGAAAATTAAATTTCCTTTACTTCTCCTCTGCTTGGTTATAGTGCGTACTAGGAATTTGGTTATGGCCGTATCGGCGTTTGGTGGAGATTGACTCGGGAGCCCGACGGCGCAGTTACTTTGATTGATGGTTGAAGTTTATGTGGTCTAACGTTCTTCGGGAGAGTGTCAGGTGGACTAGACATGTATTTAGAGTACATGGGGAGTTCCCTTGGGCATACTTGTTTGTCTATATTCTACTAGAAGCTTATGACGGAGTTACTTTGGGGCTGGCCCTTGTCATTGACCTGCCTAAGCATGGCTCAAGGGTCTCATCCACCTCTGGCCCCGGGTTCTCTGTGCGCGTTCTATTTCCATTGTGGAGGTCATTTCTTTACTTTACAGTGTGTGGTGGATGATGGTTTGGGATAGTTGCACCTTTTGGTTGAGTGTGTGTGTGTGTGTGTGTTTTTGTGTGTTTTTTACGTAGTGGTGGCCTTGGTTTTCTCTGGTCCAAGGGTTTTCTCTTGGGGCTGACTTTGTCTATCACGATCTTTAGCTTGACTAGGAATTTTCACCTATCCTTGTCCGTTCGATTTCACCGCGCTACTCTTTATTTTTTTATTGGACCTTATCTGCTACCAATATAGATGGCCACCGAAAAACTGTGGAGGAATGATAGCATTGGAGCTTGGACTATGATGTTTGGAGCGAGTGACAAATTAGGTATGTGTCCAGTGTAAGAGTTCTATGGGAGGGTTTCCTTGGGTATAATTGCTTGATGAACTGCTAGAGGCTCATCTCATTTGATTCCGGTTACTCTGCTACTGTTGTCTCCACTATTGAGAATTGGCATGTTCCATATATATCACTTTACACGAACACGCGCTTTCATGATTTCTATATATTATCCAGTTAAAACAATTAGTTATTTATCCTAGCCTTACGGGTTGTGCATGACATCCATTAGCTACGCTTACTCATTTATCCTATTCCTGGCAGGTTGTGCTAGGACCTCCTATTTTCCCACCTCGGCGGATTGTGCCAGGGAGTACGCACTTTACTTTACTCTTCTTTTTTTTGTTCTTTATGGGATATGCCCCTTGTAGGTTGTATATTCGCTTAACCTCTTTTAATTTTAAGCTAATCATGTTTCATTTTGAGAAATGAGAAATGAATAACATGAAATAGTCATTTTGAGAGTTAGAACTCGTTTATCAATTAAACAGATTTCAGCGCACAAAAATTTTCTTAGGTTTGTCTACCAATTTGGTCCTTATAAAATGGTCCATGTTTCAATTTCGTCCTTGTAAAATTTGTTGTTTCAATTTTACCCTTGTAATTTATGACACACTTTAATGTTACCCTTCCGTTAACAAATGGATGGAAATGTGTTACATGGCAAACAGAAAGTTGATGTGGAACATTTTTTGCCCTGCCAACTCATTAAGTTCAGTCAGCTGCTCCACACACTAGATCTCTCCAACAACTTTTTGAACGGAAAAGGGGATTCAGTAAGTGTCGTCGTGTAACTGAACTCGTTAAAAAAAAAAAACAAATCTGCTCACGGGGCTATTGCTTATGATGATGCTGATGACGGTGCTCTACTTGTTGATTTCCATAAGATCCGATTGCAATTTCTGAAAGTGTGTTTACCTCGATCTGATTTGTTTGATGCATGTTGAAAATCTACAACTTGAGAAGTTTTGCTTTGTTTTGTTGTTACTGCTGTTTCTCCGTATTGCTATCAGCAATTACAGTTTCTGCATCCAACTAATCTAGCATCTAGTTACACACGGCGGTGGTGGTGTTCAATTTGATTTCGTCTCTTCAAACTGTGGCAAAACTTGTGCGGAAAGAATTACCCATTCAATTTTGGTTGGTTTGTAAACCAAGGGATTATTATATTCGAGTGAGTTGGCAGGGTGGAGGTGGTTCCACGGAAGTGCGTCATAAATTATAAAGGTAAAATTGAAACAAAAATTTTTGCGAGGACAAAATTGAAACGGGGACCATTTTATAAGGACCAAATTAGTAGATAAGCCATATTCTTACTGCATAGAGTTATGTTTCGCTAATGGACCAAATTCCCAGATTTTAAAGTGCTCTTGGACCTTTGAATTCAAAAAATAAACAAAACCAGAAACAAAGAACACAACCGAGAGAAACAACAGCAACAACAGACGCATCTCCAGAGGCTTCAGACGGGAGAGAAACCCAATAACCCCCTGTAAACTATTTTAACATACTCGTACTTAAAAACAAGGGTAAATGACAGGACAGTGGGCAATGGGGCTAATAATCCCATCTTGATGGTCAAGTTTTTGGGAATCATAAAGTCATGGAAAGAGGAAAACTATTGACAATAACATGGCATCCCAGATTTAAGAGGACAAAAATACCCTCTCCTTCGACATCAATTCGCAATACCAACCAAATCCATTTTCCCCAAACTCAGCACATCGGTTTCCCTGAACTTTTGCTGATGCCCCCAAATCGATCTCTCCCATTTCTCTCACTCTGTAAACCGTAGGTTCACCCACCATTCCTCTCTCGGTGGGTGCACATTGTCATCGTCTCTCTCTTGGCATTTGCGTTGGGTTTCGATTGACGTCCATCTTCAACAGAGGTCCGGCGATGTCGATCTTCAACGGCGAGGTCCAGCGATCTCGATCTCAGCCGGTCTGGTGTCCAGAAACCTCGTCGATCTTGTTTTTGGCTTATTCAAAATGGCATCCTTACAGCAACTCATAGAATCGGCTCTTCAATCTGTGTTTGTCAATCGTTTTTCATTTCTCCATGTTCATCTTTTGCTAGAAATTACTGTATGCGGAAGAACAGTGTTGATTCTAGTGAGTGGACTAAGGCTATACAGTATTTAGATGAATCTGGTAGCTTTAGTGGAGACTAGGCATGATGACCAATTGTGTTGCACTAAAATAAAAATAAAAAAAACATTGCAAATAGATTTTCAGAATTGCACCATGGGTCCATTTCAATTTCATCTTGCATGTAAGTGTGTTGCACTCCAAAACAAAAACATTGCACTCATGTTGGTTGATATGAAATTGCCAGTGTGGTCAAACCAAACTTTCTGGAAATATATTCTCATCATTGCACCCCGGGTCCATTTGTATTGCACCTTAAATGCAATTGTGTTGCACTAAAAAAAAAACATTGCACCCATGTTGGTTATTTTTTAATTTTTTTTTGTGAGATTACATCAAACTTTCTGGAAATAAATTTTTCGCATTGCACCCTATGTTCATTGTCGTTGCACCTTATATGCAAGTGTTGCACACCCAAACAAAAGTATTGTCAAACCAAAGTTTCTGGAAATAAATTTCAAGCATTGCATCCTGGGTCCATTTCTATTGCATCTTTAACGCAATTGTGTTACACTTAAAAAAAGCATTGTACTCGTGTTGGTCCATATGAGGGTGCTAGTGTGTTGTCAAACCAAAGTTTCTAGAAATAAATTTCCAGCATTGCACCTTGGGTCCATTTCTATTGCACCTTTAATGCAATTGTGTTGCACTTAATTTTTTTTTTTTTGGCACCCTGGTCTATTTCAATTGCACCTTGCATGTAAGTGTGTTGCACTAAAATAAAATAAAAAAATTTGCATGTTGCTCCATATTATCAGCATTGCACCCTGGGTCCATTTCTATTGCACCTTTAATGCAATTGTATTGCACTCTCGACCAAATCCTTGCACTCATATTAGTCGAGTGGGGTAGTTTTTAACCTGAGGGTAATTTCGCCAATCAATCTCCTGGTGCCACTTATGTGGAATTATTATTTTCCTCGTCATTCATGAAGTGATTCCCAATAAGTGTCATGAAAGTGGAATAATTTCCCCTCCTTCCCTCTGAAACGTAATTCCCCCTAAAAACAAAAACATTCAAAGGCCTCACTACTCCCACAATATAATTCTGCTTGGCCACAGCAGTGTCGGTCTAAGTGCAATTTTAAATAAATGCTATGTAGGGGGAGAGAGAGAGAGAGAGAGAGAGAGAGAGAGAGAGCACATGTACCACTAGCAATCTAGCATAATAAAAGCCATACCAGAACACAAGGGCAGCAATACCCATATAAATAAAACAAAGGCTTAATATTATACTCCTACTGTATACACTATTTAACTGACTGACTGAGGCTATGGGGACTGAAAGTGAAAGGAGTGTTTTGGTACTCTGGTACCATTCAAAATTGTGTCAGCACCCATGTGAGTGTGGCCCTCTTCCTTTCAACTCCACCTAAAAGAAACCACAAAATAAGACAAAAGAGTCTCCTAAAGTAACCTTTAATCACTTGAAAAGAACCACCCTTTTTTTTCTCACCTATTTTCTTTTCTTCACTCTCCAGAATTTCCTTTTACTTTTTCCCTCAGTGCTCATCCACTGGATCACAGATGCCTTATTATAATAATCCAATTAAAAAAAGAGAAGAGTAACCCAGCTTTCAACCACCACCTCTATTGTGTGCAAGTGTTTGAGTAGCTTATCATACAGTAGTCATACTTCTCTAGTTCTCTTTGAGCTCCTTTGAACTCTATGAGTAGCTGATTAAAAAACCGACCAAAAAAAAAAACACTATGGGTCTGCTTTTCTCAAAACAAATCTCTTATATTTCTCTACCCCACATTTGCTTAGGGAAAATCTCTACCCCTCCATAGAGACATCAGCTCTATCTAACTTCCCTTTCCTTTACTTCATCTTTTTTTTCTCCCTTCTCACTCAAACCTCCAAAAAAAAAAATAGTGGGGTAAGAAAATGTAGGTAGTAAACAAGGTAAACCAACAATATATTAGAAAGTTTACTAGCTCTTTGTTATGCTAATGTTCTGGTGTGGTCCAGCACACAACTACAGAGAGGGTACAAAAGTAAAGAAACAGAAACCCCACTCCCATCAATTAGTTCATCTGTCCTTTATGTATGCATTATATGTATAGTTGTAAGTAGTATGGTATTGATGATGACAGTAATCTTGAGGAGATCTTCCTTACAGATCTTTTTGTTGCGGGTATGGTTTTTGGCTATACAGCTAGAGGACTTTCTTCTTGTATATGCCCTACTCAACATTGCTTTCTGCATAGGTGAACCAAAAAAGGAAAACATCACCCAAAAATCCATTCAACTAGAAATTCTAAAAACTTTCGAAAATTGTGGCAAACATGATTGAAGAAATGCAACATTTGTAGTTTCTTACCAAAGCTAAGTCAATCCCTCCATGCTGCCCATGGTCCCCTCTATCACCTATTTCAATGGCTTCTAGCCCAAAAGTAGATTTTGTAAAATAACAATGCCAATATGAATTAACTAGAAGTTCAGTTATGACACAGAACAAAGTAGTAGCAGTACCTTGGCATTTGGAGGTAACAAGATTTTAGAGAAGCCATAGTGAGGGAAGAAGTGGACTGAAGCATTGGGATGGTGTTAGATGAAGAGGTAGTTGTAGTAGTTACTGAGGAGTTATCATCAGATTCTGGCAAACCACTTAAGAAGATAGAGCCATGGTCACCGGCTAATTTCGTAGGAGAAGCAAAGAGGTTATCAGGAAGGATGTGCTCTAAACTGCTCTCAAGAGTCAAGACCAGAACAAAATTAGAGATGTGGAAAAAAAATTCCAAAAAGCGAAACCATCTAAATACATGCAAAAGAACCAAATATAAATATTAGAGCTGAAACACTAAAAATATTCGCAAAATATTGGTCCAAAATCAATTTCTCAAGTTCTTTAAAAACTGGTTTGAATAGGCATCATTTTGATGCTTTTGCATTCTGTTTTTTCAGAATTGGCCATTCTTAAATCCAACGTTCTGATATACACCTTCTTGAGTTGTTAACGCTCCTTTTATTCAGAAACTTAACTTTCATACCTCTCATGAAAATCATCATTGTCAAGGCCATTGCTGTCACTGGATTCATGGCCATTGCTGTTAACACAAATTTCTTTAACTTCTTGCTGATGATCAGTAGCAACAGTTGGAGAGTTGGCCGCAGCTGGGCTACTGTTATTCTCAGAAACTAGGGAAATCCAGGGAAAAGAGAAGAATAAGAAAGAGATCAACCACCTCAAAACATAAAAGACCAAATAAAACTGAAAAAAGCAATTGGACAGATTCTCATTAGTTCAACCTTCTGACACTTCCTGATTGACACTATCAGACCGCAGCTCGAAACCCTGTTTGGTATGGAGGTGAGATTGCTGAGGAGAAGGAATCGGAATGCCGGAAGCCATGTTTAGCTGTAATTGATGACTGAAGTTGTGATGATGATTCCTCAAGTCCATAAGTTGCAAATGCATTAGTCTTCTTCCCTGGAGTTCAATGGCTTGCTGCAATTCAGCCTGTTCTTCCATTTTCCTCCTCAACATCATCTCTTTCGTATTGTAAAATACAGTTGCTCCTGGATAAAGTGCAAGTATGAGCTTGAATACACGAGATTAGACAATGCATGTGGAAAAGAAAAGAAAAGAAGAGATCTTGTTTCTTTTATTACCAATGGGATCATAGGGCTGCTCTCCAGAGTCGAGCCCAGGCGGACTTAAACACGATGAAAATTCTCCTCTGTCCAACAGATACTGCTGATGCTTCCTGAAATTTATAAAATCAGAAATGCATCCCCAATGCATGAAAGTGAACAATAGACTGAAACTAAACAAAGAATCAGAGAAAAATATAGAAAGTCTCAACCTCTCAGGGACTTTCCCTTTCTCCTTGTAAGGCTTAACAAGCACGCGAGAATCGCATACAAAATGAGGGTTCCCTTTGGCCAAAATCATCTTCACAGTCTCAGGGTAAACGAATGTAACGAATCCAAACATTCGCTTCTGCTGGTATGGAATCCTTACATCTTGAACTGGTCCAAACTTGCTTCAAAATTTTCAAACCAACAAAATATAAACATACTAAGCAAATTGTTCAAAATTTCACGACCAAATTTTCTAACAGATTGTCACAGCTACAAAAGAATCAATTACCTAAAGTAATTTGAGACATCTTCTTCCTTAAACGTACTATCAGCTGGAAATGTCAAGTAAATCTGCCTAGAGCTAGAGTTCGCATTTCCTCCGAAACCCATTGCCAAAAAATCATTTCTTTCAGGCTGGCAACGACCAAACTTGTGAAATTCTTCCCCAATCATCAATGCCGCTGCCGCAGATCTACAATGCAGCACAATGCCAATGCAGCACAATGCCGTCAACAAAACAGCAATAATCAATCAAAACCCTATATATCAACATCTAAACAAAGTTCTGGCTCGCAAATTAGTTGGTCCCTCCAGGTCCAAATCATCTTCAATTACATAGATATATACATATGCAAGAAAAGGCCATCAATGCCATCCAAAACAGAAAATAGAAAAAAACACACTCAAACCCAGTGAAAATGAATCTTAAACACAACCACTTATTGAAAGATAGGTCATTTCTCCATTTAAATATACCTTGGAGAGTCAAAGTTCACTCCTTTGTAAGGGAAAGGGCCACCAGCCACAAGCTGAGAAGCCACACAGATAAATATTCCATCCAAAACAAACCAGTAGCAAAAAAACCCAGAACCAAAACTACTCAAAACGACTGAAACTGTACTCGAAACACAAACATTGAGAGAAACTATTCCCGTTGTAAATATACCTTGGGGAGTCAAAGTTCATGCCTTTGTACGGAAAATGACCACCAGCCATAAGCTGTGAAGCCGCTGCGAATCTCTGCTGCTGAATCGCCTTCATTCTCAGTAACTCATCAAACCCATCTATCTTTCCAGGCGAAGAACCCCCACCAAAGGAAGCGTCATGAGAATCCAAAAATCCAGTATGCAAAAACTTGCAATTGTCCCCATTCTTACAAAACCCTCTAGCAAAGTACATACACGGTCTCCACCCGCCCAACCCACTTCCTCCCTCTTCAAGCCTACCACTGAGAAACTCGTCATTCACAGAATAACTCCGCCTATGGAAATGGTGATGTGGAGTGGTGTTGTCATTAGCACCATATGGTAACAGCATTGAATCGCTACGCCCACTAGGGCTCATTATGGGATCTATAAATTCGGCATTTTTCAACATAGAATCGTCGAGGAACCCATCATTGAGATCGCTATTAGTTCTGTAAAGCGGAGGAAGTGAGAGTGAAGAACTAATAGGGGGAGAAAATAGTAAAGAGGCGGTGTTGGTAGTTGATCCATTGACAACAGCAGCATAAGAAAGAGAAGAAGAAGGGGAGGGTCTAGGGCTGGTAAACCCAGACACCACAGACCAAGGAGAAGAAGGTGAAGAAGAAGAAGAAGAAGGGTTGTTGATGTGGAAACCATTGTTGTTTGGGATAATGACTCTGGGTCTGTTTGCGGGGAGTGTAGACGAAGTGTTCGAGGAAAGTCCCAAGTGGGATTTCGCTTGGTTTATGAGTGATACTAAGAGGGTTTCTGGGCCAAAGGCTAAACGAATCATTTCTTTTTCTCCGGGGTCTTGTATGAATATGAAACCCATGATTTTCGAGGCGTTTTCTGGATCTAAACTTTGGATTCTTGAGAAAACTGTCTTTGTTGCTTCGCTTGAATCCATGGTTGGGAGGGAGAGAGAGAGAGAGTTGTAACCACCAGCGTTTTGGTTTCCCCCTTCACTCTTAGACTAGGGAAAAAAAAGAAGAGGAAGCTTCAGGTTATAGGGAGATAGACCAGTAGGGTTTTTAATATTGCGTGCAAAACCTTTGAATGTGGAGAGAGAGTGAAGAAGGAAAGTTACGGAGAGGGATAAAGAAGGCCCGTAAATACTACTCCCTCCGTCCCAATTTTATAGTCCTTCGTTCTATCTTAATCGGATAAAAAAATAATTATATCTTTCAATCGATAATACATTTTAAATGCAAAATGGATCTTGTTTGATAGATCTTGATTTAATCTAATAAATAAAGTGTTCAAAATCACCTAAAACATTGTAGATTATAGTAAGATATAACACTTTGAAAAATAGCACGAACTCCCAAAAGGGACTATAAAATTGGGACGGAGGGAGTAATAAATAGTAGTCGGGGAATTGTTATTGGGTGGGCAATGTTAGTAGGAGTATTACAAAACTTCGTTCGGGTCACGTTCCTCTCTGGCTATATGTTCATTTTTGTAATGGGTGGGTCTATTTGTGATAGACGAGCAAAATGTACACATGAGCATCCCTAATTTATCATTGTTATGTCCATTTATTTTATTAATTGGAGTTTAAAGCTTTGTTTGCATGTTTTTGTAGATATTTAGAGGCTTTGATATAAAGAGCGCAAAGTTGGATGTTACTTGTTTTCGGATCAAATTAAAGCCCGTGATCAAATTAATTTTTGAACCAAGTCCATAGTGGAGGACAAGAAGCACCCGATTATATTACTTGTGATTAGATTGTGGACTTTGAATTTGCATTTGGTGAATAAGCCAGCCAAGAAGCTGGGCTTTATGGCACATGCATATTGGTGGGCCTGGAGTATAACAGAGGAGGAATTGTCCGCTAGGGCTCCCCACTAGACGCACAACTGCTCGACTTGGATAATTAGGAACGTGGTGCGGCGGAGATTTTTATTATAAAAGAAAGAAGGCAGTGGCCTTGGAGAAAAGAAGGATACAGAGAGAGACATATCAGAGATCAGAGGATGCACGACAGAGCGGAACCGAAGATAAGAAGAAGAAAAATACAGCTAGCACGTCGGTCCATGTTTCCGTTCAACAAAAGCTCGGTGTTTCTCACTCCCATGGCCGGCTAATCACCTCTCTTAGGCCTTGTTTGATAACTCAGATTCAGCACTTAAAACTGAATAAATTAAGTAATAAGTAGTTAAGTAGGTTTGATAACCACATTTTGCATTACTTAAAAAACTAGTTATAAATTTTGAACACAATAATCCTAAATTTAGGGGTGGGTACCATGTGGTGCCTTACGTGGTACCCGTAAAACCTTATCACAGCCATCCAACAATGTTATCAATGGTCCGGATGCGCCGACGGATACTCCACGTGGTACCTGCTCGGCACTGAAAAATTTCTCTAAATGTAGAGCAAATTAATAAAATTACCAACGATGAACAACAAATATTATCATATGTCTATAATCATAATCAAAGAGGACGTAGAATCCACCCAAATATATGATTTTTTTTGCTGATACCTGAACCAAATTACACCTAGTTTTATAAAATGAACTTTTGCACCCAAAAAAATTGAAAATTGATGCATAGTTTCGTGATTAGTACTAAGAGGCATCCAAAAGCAAGAGTTACTAACCAACCAAATCGGATTAAAAGTATGCAGAACCTGGAACATTATGGAGGAGGTGTTCTTCATCTTCAGTATGTATCTTTTGTTCTCTCATTTCTTCCCTTAACAATATAGTGGATTAATAGAGAAACTAAGCGGAAACAGAGGAATGATAAAGGAAGGTATGAACTAAAAATCAAGAAAGTCCTAGTATAAGTTGTTGCCTAATTTGAGGGGAATTGGGCAGGATTTTAAGGCCTTAAGCAAATGCAGTTAGTTGAAGTTATATACATATATTTTGACTCATCTCTTTTTTCGTAAAAAAAAAAAAAAAAATGAGATTTCAATTTGCACAATTACACAATCGCAAAAAGAAGAGATCATTTATACATACTTGTTCTACACTTTGGATTAATACCAATGACTTGCACATATAGCCTTTCTTGATCCATATAAAAGACCTGAAAAAAGGAAATATTGTATGAGAGAACATAACAACATAATCAAATTAAAGAGATGTGATCACATAAGTAAAGAGATGTGATCACATAAGTAATAACAACATAATCAAATTAAAAAGATGTGATCACATAAGTAATTTATTCTAAATTATTACTTCGAGTCAAGATTGATACCAAAGACTTGCACATGTAGTTGTTCATTATTAAACTTAAAACTTGGAGAGAAAAAGAGAAGATTGTAAGAGATTCATTAACGCTCCCCCATGCACACAATTACGTTTTACCCCCTCCTTTAATTATATATATTATTTACTACATTAATTCATTTGTTTATATAATTCATTTAATTATTTAATTTCATTTCTTTATATTAATTTTATTTAATTATTTAATTTCATTTCCTTTATTTAATTCATTTCTTTTATTTAATTATTTAGTTATCTCTTTTATTCATTTCTACCTATTTATATAATTATTTAATTTCATTTCTTTTATTTAATTCATTTCTTTATATTAATTATTTATTTATCTTTTTTTCTCATTTAATTATGTAATTCAATTTTTTTAAAATATGCGTCACTACATGAAAAATTACATATCCTGGGATCCGACCGAACAACATCGACCGTGTGCCGGCAAGATATGCGTGCCATTGATATGTGTGCCATTGATATGTGTGCCCAATGATAACCCATTCACAGAAGTGAATTTTGTGTGCCCATTCACAGAAGCAAAATTCATGAAGTGAATTTTGTGCAATTCAGAGACATAAAAAAGTGTCATTCAGAGACATAAAAAAGTGTGCCATTCACAGAAGCAAAATGTTAACCACTTGATATGTGTGCCTTCTAGCTATAAATCAGTGTAGGAAGGTTTGGAAAAATCACTTCGTGCAATTTTCACTTTATTCTCCCAATTTGAAAGTGAATTTTCACTTCGTGCAATTTTCAGTTTGTACTTGACACCTTCATTCTCCCACTACTTCATACATTCACAGAACATCTCGCACTATTTTTCTTTCTTTTTTCATAATTCATCGAACAACATTATGGATGACTACTACTATTCAGATAGTTGGTCATTTGAGAATTATGTTCCTAGTGAGGAGAGCATCTCCTACAACAGTCGTGATTATACACCCGAATTTAGCACTGATCAGGTTAGTTATTTCCGTTGTTCTTATGCATATTCGTCATTTATTTTGAAAGTTCCTCTCCCATTTAGGAGAAAATGTTTGATATTCATGGAGTATCAATTTTTTTTAGCATTGGAAATTGAGTTGCATGATGCTTCGTATCTTAGAGAGGGGTGGCCCACTTATCCTATTCAAAATGTTTGTTTTTTAGCATTGGAAAATGTGTGTTTTTATTTATCCTAGTCAATGTGATTGTAATATTATTCACTTTTAGAATTTTGTTAATTTATTATTCATTGTTAAGACAAATTAATTAACTAATTAAAATAATATAAAGTTTCTAAATATAAAGTCAAATTTAAATTTCAATGTAAAAAATTAATTTACTTGCAAATGTAATTTGAATAAATCAAATTAAATAAGTAATTAAATAAATAAACTTAAATGAGAAAAAGAAAAAAGAGAAAAAGAAAGAAACCACCCACAAACTCTGTCTTTATGTGTTTAAATTAGTTTGGAAACCACAGAGGGAGAAAATAATCTTTCCATTTAGGATCAGAATATAATCGGAGGGAGAGATTTTGCTTTTTATCAATAAGAATCAAAGAGGTAAGGTTTTGGCTGTGTTACCATAGGATTAGTTCTAGAGTTTCAAAATTCAAAAATTGAAATCAAACAAAAAGGCAGTAAAAATTACAACAAAATTTATTATTTCATTTCAAAAAAGATTTATGACACTTGATCATGATACATTGCTTAGATAATTTTTTCATCACAAACCAATCACTTTGTGCCACTTGTCACAACCGTAGCCCTCTTTGCGAAAACCCATTCTGCAATACTAATATAGATTAAGTAGCTCTTAAAATGAAAGCTAAAATGTTGATAAAAATTAAGTAGCTTTGAGCTACTTAATTTTTACTGAATTTACAACTACCACAAACTCTCTTCCGCCGCCACCACTCCTATCGTCACTCCACCACCACTCACACCACCATGACCACCACTCCGTCACTCTGACCACCACTGCCGCCACTATACCACCACCACCACCACCACCACTCCGCCACTTCCACCACCACTGTCGCCACCACCCACCACCACCACTCACACCATTCCTCAGCCACTCCCACCACAGCCGCTGCCACTACTCCACCAACCACTCTGCCACTCCCACCACTGACACCGCTTTCACCACCACTTCCACATTGCCACCACTACACCACCCACCACTACTCCGCCACTCCTACCACAATTACCTCCACCATCATGACCACCACACCACCACAACTCTCCCACCATCACCCCCCCCGGCACTACCACTACTCTCCCACTATCACTCCCCCACCACCACGATGCCACATTTCCACAATATCTACCACTACCATTACCATTACCATTACCACCGCTATACCACCATCACAATCATCACCGCCACTATACCACCATCTTGCCAATATTCTGTATATTTTTTATTTTGGATAAACGTCCATTTTTTTTTTCATGAATTGCAAAGTAAAAAAAAAAATTATGAATTTAATACTTCAGATCCTTGTACAGATCAAACAACTTATTTTTTTCAGTGCTTAAGATTCAGTACATATCAAACAGTTTATTAGCTTAATAAATTCAGTATTCAGCATTCAGTTTTCAATACTTAATTTTCAGTTTTCAGTTTTCAGTTTTCAGCTTTTAGCGTAGATGAAGCCCTAACCAAGTAACTTTGTTTTTATATTAATTTTGGATTTTAATTATCGAAACAACGGTTGTATAACTTTGAGATTTATTTTTATGATTCGATCTTATTTTTTCTATCTCAGTTATGTGTTTGTTTTCTGTGATTGCAAATACATAGTTATGCAACAATTTTCTTGACGCATGGAATTGTGACTTAGGATAACCTATGCCTAGGGAAGACGAGTCGTGCCTAGATTAATTAGTTATAGAATCGAAGATGATTCGTGCCAACCGAAGATAGGTTATGCCCGATTTTCAATCACATGTTATTTTCTTGTCGATATCGCTAGGGGTTGTAACTTTTAGCGAGTTATTGTCGTTTCGGTAATTGATTTCCTTAAATTAATATAATTACTTGGTTGCGGAGTTAGGGTGGATTCGAAACCCTAAGACCTTTTTCCATATTATTTAATTCACAATCTTTTCTGCTTTTCATTATTTAGATAATTTTAAAAACCAAACTCAAATCACTTTTTCTCGAATTAATTTAGAAATCAATTGAAATAGTTGCAGCTTAGCCTTATAATCCCTGAGAACGATACTCGAATACTCGGAATACTTATCACTATTCATTTGAGTAGTAGTAATTATTTCGTGTAATTAATTGTTTTTGGTGTGAAAAACGACCTACCAATTTGCAACCCTTTTTGGACTTCATACAACCCTTTTGTTAAATACAATCATGGTGAGGTGGCAAATCTCTATATTTGCTTCATATAACCTGGTAAAGTTCCAAAATTGCCCTTCTTATTTTTCTCCCAAATTTCACTCATTTCAAACACTCAAAACCCACTCAAACCCCCACTCAAAACTCAAAACCCTTTTCTTCCCTCCTCCCTCCGTCTGACTTCCATCACCACCGCTACTTGAGCACAATCGACTTTATCCTCCGACCGATCTACTCTCTCTCTCTCTCTCTCTCTCTCTCTCTCTCTCTCTCTCTCTCTCTCTCTCTCTCTCTCTCTCTCTCCCCAGCCTCTCTGACCTCAGCCATCGCCCTATCCGTTGAACCAGTCGAAGAAATCGCCGCTGTTTTACTCGTCTGGTTATGGCACATTTCAAATATTTACTCCCGAAACTAAACACATAACACGGATACAAACTGCGAAATTATGGCCATCATATCGGATATTAACTACCGTAAACAATGTCTGCTCTTTGGTTTTGGCACATTTCGAATATTAACTCCCGAAACTAAACACATAATTCAGATACAAACTACTGAATTATGGCCAATATTGTGGATATTAACTACCATCGCCAGTTTCGAGTATTAACTACTGAAATGTATTGCGATTTTCGGGACTGTGGTACCGTTTCGAACGAACAGCGACTGAGAAATCGAAAAAGCAATGGGTTACTCTTGGGTCATTTTTTGCTCGAAAATCTTCATGTCCGGGTTACTCTTGGTCTGTATTTGTGTATCCATTGGTGGACTTGGAGTTGTAAGTTGCCCCATTACTCTTCGAAGCTCTTCTTTCAAGTCTAGTGAGGGAGAAGATCCTTCCATTGATTCACCAAGGTTTTCCATTGACAGAGATGAGAGATGAGGGACAGAGGAGGACAATGGGGGTTAATGGCTGGGTTGTTTTCGACTGAAGGAGGAGGAGGAATTTTTTTCAACTGGGGGAGGAGGGAATACGATGGAGGAGAAAGGAAGAAAAAGATAGGTTAGGAAATAGTGGAGTGGGTTGGTATGTAGCAAAAATGTTTGTGTAATTAGGTGGTATGAAGTAATTTGAGGGGTTAAATGGTCTTTTCGCGAGGAAGGTTTTGGTATTTATTTTGCAAGGGCTGTATTGAGCCAAAAATGGTTGCAAATTGAGCCAAAAAGGGTTGCAAATAGACCCACCCTTTTGTAATTTGTGTCATTTGGTTGATGATACAAGGTATACCGGCAGTTTGGTGAATGATAGGGATACATGTTATGACGTTGTGTGGGTGTTTGGAGATGTTGAAAATGTGATAAAAGTGATCGGATTTTGAATTGGCGAATGTGGTAAAAATTTAGAATTTTTCAGTCTAGATACTGGTATGGCTTTTTCTTGATACCAGTATCAAGGGAATCCAGCGAACAAATATTCTAGGTACCGGTATGGCTTTTTCTTGATACCATCCAGTTACATTTTCTGCAAATTTTGAGCCAACAGAAAGTCTAGAACGATACCGGTATGGCTTACATACTGGTATCCAGCTGCATTTTTTGCAAATTTTGAGCTAGTCACAGACTCTATAACAGAAAGTCTAGGTTTATTGGGCCGTTCGAGGTTTTAGAACGGGTTGGGGAGGTCACATATCGCATAGCCTTGCTGCCGCAGATAGCTCGAGTACACAATGTATTCCATGTGTCCATGCTCCGAAAGTACTTAGCGCATCCCGAGCACATCCTCAACTGGAAGGAATTGACATTGGAGGAAGGTGCAACATTCGAGGAACAAGCCGTCGAGATTGTAGACGAGCAAAAGAAGGTATTGCGAAGGAAGAAGATCAAGCTTTTCAAAATTTTGTGGCGTCATCAAGGAATCGAGGAGACGACATGGGAGCGCGAAGACTGGCTGCAGGCCAATCATCCTCATTTGTTGAAGAACCGAGGTATCGTTTTAAATTTCGGGGACGAAATTTTGTTTAAGGGGGGTAGATTGTAAAGACCCGATATTTTTTTTAACTAATGGATAATTATATAGTGTAGATATAGAGTTAATTTTGTAGTATATATCTATTAGTGTTTTAATTTGAAAAAAACCCTACAATTCCTCCCACACTCCTAATAACTTCCCACCACTTGCCATAAATCTCTCCTATTTACTCTCACCTAATTTTTCTCTCCCTTTTCTCTCTATTTCATACGGCATATCTCTCTCCCTCTCTTGCTCTCTCTCCATTTAATTACTCCAACATTTATCTCTTAATTAATTACCTATATTTATCTCTAAATTTATCTCCCTATATTAATTCATTTATTTCCTCATTCTCTCATTCTTCATCCGACCCTCTCTTTCTCTCTTAGAAGGTGTCAATCTCTCTCCCTCTTCCATAAGTTCCTCTCTTTAATCCTTCTCATAATAAATGGCCTCTCAATATTTATTTATTTCTCATCCTCAAATTAATACTCGAAAATTCTTCCACTCTCATGTTTAATTTTTCCGTCTATCGCAGATTCTTTTTATCGTGGTGGTTAACGTTTTCGCACGTTAAAAAAATCTTCGTGTTAGGCTTGAAACTTCGGAAGAAAGGTAGGATTTTCGGAACTTAGCTTTTACTTAGGATTACTGTTTACGTGATTCATGTGTATATCGTATACTGTGGGTTAATTATAAAATTTATTGCTTGGTATAGTTTCTGCGGAAATTGAATCTTTAATGATCGTGTGGTTGGAGTTGTGTGAAAAGTAAAAACAAACGTGAAGTATGTGTACAGTTTCTGTTTTTAAATTATTCGGACCTTTTCGGGTCAGAACCGAGGAAAACTCATAACTGAAGAGTTGTAGATCTCGAAAAGATAAGAAACTTCTATATAGAACTCATCTCAATCCGAAATTCGTAGAATTAGTTATGATTTTTCAAAGTTTGCTGTACTGTATAGTTTCGGGACAGATTCACTGTTTGACCTTAAAACACTGTTTTGTTCCATTTAGGATTGGATTTAGGCTTCGCTCAAAACAGTGAACTTGTGTTAAATTTTATGAACTATTTTACTGTAAAATTTCGTGATTTTTGGAACCCGTTTGCTATTTTTAGTGACTGGAAAGATAATTGACCTGTTAGCATGCGTTATTCAATTTCTTTATTAAACTTTTAGTTACAGGCTATTATTAGACGCATGTGATGTTTTGGCTTACTGGAATTATTAAATCATTTATCATGTGTTAATTTATTTTGTGATTAATTAAAAAATTGGTTAAAAGATGCGTGGCGGTTTATCGAATGTGGGGATGGGACGTTGTATCCGATATGGGTCTTGAGCCAATTATCGCAATATACTCCCAGGGGTATTTGAGCCGTGCCATGGGCCTGGAGAGTTAGGCATGGTGGACGGGAGCCCAATAGATTGTTTATATTGTGGATGGGAACCGATATCGGATAGCCTAATGAATTGGTATGAGATACCGAATTCACGAGGTGCATGAGTTTTGGGTTATGAAACCTCGAGATTGAAGATGAGAATTTTGAGTCTACTGAATCCACTATTTTTGAGACATGTTGTGATAATCGGGCTGTCCTATGCTTTAAAATTTATGTTTTATATGTTTGACTGTTGCATGAGTAATCTTTTGTAAAGGGGTAGTTTCGGTACCCTATTGAGTGTAATTAAATCACTCACGGTGCTACTTTTATGGCCCTGGCGTCCCCAACGCCGGGAACAGAAGGAGATGAAGAGCTGCCAGCTGAATTTGAGGCAAGGGAGCAGCTAGGTGGGGAACAAGTGGTGGACCCGTGGCTTTATCAGTAGGGATTTAGCTAGATGGCTCTATCCTTATTTCTATTGAACTTTTAATAAATGTTTAAGTTTTTCAGACTATTAGAATTTAATTTGTTTCAGTTGTAATAAGTTGGGTTACTTCTAAGTTTTCTGGAAAAGAAAATTTAAGTACTCTTTAATATTATTAATGAAGTTGCTTTTTATTTAAATAAATTATGAAATTTATTTATTAACGTACCCAATTTTCGGGGCGTTACAAAAATCTCCCTTGGATTTCGGGTTTTGCACTCAAAGAGGTAAGAACACTTGGTTTGAGTCTTGTTCTTGCTCCGTCCACTATTTTTCTCTCTTTCTCTTTGATTGTGAGTGAAACCTCACTCTTGTAACTCATTTTTTACTTGACCTAGTCTCTTGAACGCGTGGTGGAGCTTGGGTGGAGGTCGTTCTGGAAGTTTGGCGTGTTTGGCGTCTAAATCAGTTGATTACTCTTGGGTTTTGCTCAAAACCTATCTTGGTAGGGAAATTTCTACCATTCCTAAGTGTATTTGAGTGTTTGATGTGTGTATTGTATATACATTTTATCAATCCATATTGACTTGTTGAAAACCCCTTTGAGAAACCCATTTTCTAGTCTCATTGATTTGATTAGAGCTTAATCTATGATTATTGTTGATCCCCTATATGGATTAGTAGTTGTATCATCTCCTTGGAGCTTATTGTGTTGATCTTTGACTTTGGAATTGCTTGATTTGCGGTCTACATGAACATGATTTTCTATTTCGGTAACACTTAGGAACTAAAAGAGATTGTGGGATGTGTGACAAATTTCGTAGTTGATAGTTGGATGATTTAGTGGGGGTACGACAAGTAGAACGAATTGGGGTAATTGCAGACACCCCAATTTTGATGACATGCGCATCCCCAATGATGAGAAGAATGCACGGAATGTAACTTGGAACGGATACTTGAGTCGGATGGATCAAAAGAGCCAAAAACCCAAATCCACCTGAACCGTACGACCCAAAACCCAGAACCGTACGGCTTAAAACTTCACTTGCATCGTGCGGTGTTACTATGTGCACCATACGGCACAACTTTGACGTCGTACGACACCCTTGTCCCATCAACAGGATTCCCGCGTCTGCTTTAGAGCAATGATGCGATGCTGTAATGATGTGATTCCTGGCGTACGGGAATCACCCTAATCATGAGATCGTCCAATGCTTCGTCTATAAAAGCCGTGAGAAGGGAAGGCCGAACGACGGATTAAAAGTTTCTCGGAAAAATTACTCTCAGAAAGTAAAAACTTCTCGTCCCTTATTACGCCGTCAAAATCATCCTCAAACTCCAGATATATAACCTTATAACCGCCATTCCCAGCCTCTAAGCCGATCCATTTCGAAGATTTCGTCATAACCAAGCAAACCCGAGGTATATATTCGTGTTCAAGTTGTGGTAACCTTCTAAGGGGAGCCTCTAACGGGCTCGAGGAGAGCTCTGTAGCTCTTCCTCGAGTCCAAACGGAGATATCTCAACAAAATTCAAACCTCTTGGATGAGTTTCGCGTGACACCGTCTATTGTCACGGGATACCGTCCTCGAAATGAGGTACATTCCTTCATCAAAACCATTTTCCAAACCCACTTTTATCAATAAACAACTTGGTTTTTATACAAAAACAGAAGCTGGTTTCAATCAGATAAAAATGAGAATTTTTGAAAAATCCACTGCACAAAGGTACCGTACGGCACCCCCGTAGCACCGCACGGTGTGATTTTGGGCACCGTACGGTGTCACTGGAAAAATATTTGGTTTGCTCTGTTTTCAAGAATCCGATGCTCTGTTTTTGACGAAAACCAGTGGGTCTAAATCACAATCGCCCCCCTTTACTTTCTGTCTTTGCACTTACATCCCCCCTTTTGATTGATTTTCTCGCATTTATGTATTTGATTGCATGTTATGTGATTTATTATTATTATTGTGTTCCTTTTAAGCATGTTATTATCTGAAATATTGTTTATGTGAAATAAGGTTTTTCGTAAAATCTTTTCAAAGAATAATCCCACAAAGATTTAGTAGAGACCGGAAAAATCCAGGCACGCGGGGTGCATTTTTCGAACAAAACCTTCCCCGCGGGTAACCTGGCTCCCGAACCCAAATCTCTATTTTTCGCAGATCAAACCCTTTTTTCAGCGGCACAAGAGTCATTATTTTCCTAAACGATTTCTCGGGTACCTAACATTTTCAGAAATTAAACCCCGGGTGGCGACTCTAAATTTTTCCTTTTTCCTGGATCGCCCTTTTTCACAAATACAACCAAAACGCGTGGATACGATCTCGCCCGCGGAAGCACGAGCATCCACAGTAATGTTTTTATGTCGAGTAGTGGATACTTGACACCTTTGAGAGACGATGGATACTTGACACCTTTGAGAGACGATGAAAAATGTGGGTTATGTTTTGACGCGAGAATGAAATTGGTACTTGTTAAATGAAAGTGAGAACTTGAAACCATTGATATGGGGTCGCAAGATAGCTTAGAATAATTTTAGGGCTGTCCTATGGATGTGTCGCTAGGAATATGCCTTGGCCAAGGGAAGGTTATACGGGGTCGAAAGATAGCTCGGAATAATACTAGGGCCGTCCTATGGATGTGTCGCTAGGAATTACTAAGATGTTTAACTTAAATGAATCGATGACACGATGATTTGAACGAGTTGGACACAATTGAGAGATTGGGTATGTGTCGGGTACAACGGGGTGAAAGTAAAGGAAACCTAGGGTCTTGTGAGTTTATATTTGTTCTATTGGTTCTTATAACTCCTTAAACATTATTGTATGGATTTTATCCTCTTTGTCTATTCCGTACTTGCATTTCATTGCATTTAAGATTGATATACTTTTCTCTACTAGGCTAGTGAGCTCACTCTAATAATTTCAAGTACCCAGCACGGAGCATGATGTGGATTGCGTGACGTGTGTGCATGCATGTTTTGGAAGTGGGGGATGGTGGTGTCCCGACAGCATCCATGTTGTCCCAATCTGGGCCGTCTGTGCTCGGCAATGGATGGCTAGCTCGGATTTGTTTGGTAACGGACGGTTTGGATTTGTTTGGACAAGATGTGATCCGAGCCGTCCATCGCCGAGCATGGACGGCCCAGATCGGACAACATGCATGCATGCACCCCGGGTCCCATGTTTTGATATGTCTTCTCTAATGGACCAGTGGTGTGCCAAACAAATTTATTTCACAAAGAAATCAACTCAGAGTCTTTAAATTCTCATTAAAACACAAGGTTTTCAGTTATTCTACACATTGTAATTATTATTTTGTTGTTAGTGTGTTGATGGTTTAAATTATTTTATGTTTCCACACCTCACAGAACTTGCAATAGAAACAAGAGGAGAGCTGTAGTTGAGATTGTTTTGGAGGTATCAAAAATATTATCTTTCCCTTTCTTTCTAAGTATCTTGGTAATGGTTTTAGTTTCTAATCATAGTAACAAATGATTTTATGAAGTGCCTGGAACAACCCACGAACGTAGAATATGGCTCGAATATATATGCAATTAGGCAGAAGACTTGATTACAAATTCTAGATTATTTGGCTCTTTCTTGACGTCCTCTTCTAGGTCAATGAGAAAAAAGACTTGCAGGGCAGTAGAAGTCAGTGACGTGCAAGTTGCATGGATCAAATTCGTCCTTAAAGATCCAAAGATGGATTCTCACATGTATGTTACAAACATAATCAGATGGAGATACGAAACCTCAAATAAAATATACTAGTTTCGGAGTAGAAACTTAGGATGTATTTCTTACCAAAGAACTAATTTTGTTTATTAGCTGGAACCCTAGCAACCAAGTCCATTAAATTATCGAATATCTATCTTTCATTCATGGATACCATGACGTGTTTTCATTTTGTTGGAATGAGCCTTGTCCGTGGCTCTGTTGTTCTTTTTTTTTTTGGCTCTATTGTTCATTCATAGCTTAGCTTAGGGTTATTTTTTTTTTTGATCAGCAAAAGAAGTTTATTGAAAACTCGATAGGGGTACATCGAGGAAAGGAGGGAAAATCACTCGCAACATGATGTTGTTAGCTTAGGGTTATTTAATTCCAATGAACCACCTCGTAACTTTTGTTCTTCACATCTTTTTTCATTTTTCAGTACTTGGAGTTCTTTTTACTTGATTTGAATACTACTCTCTCCGTCCCAATTTTATAGTCTCAGTTGACACTTTTTGACGTCCCAAAAATATTGTCTCACTTCAAAACTAAATGAGTAATTGCTAGGGAATTTCCTCTTTTACCCTTGTATTTTGAAGTTAAAAGTAATAAAAATGTAAGAAGTTGTAATGATTGAAGGGCAAAACAAGAAAAAACATGTTTTCAAAAGTACAATGATTATGTCCCCTTATTAAGTTAGAATTCCCAAAAGGGACTATAAAATTGGGACGGAGGGAGTAGTTTAAATCATTGTATGATTGTGCCTCCTAGGGGGTATTTGAGTTCTCTCGTGAAACCATTGGATGTACACTTGAAATGAGCTAACAAAGATTTTTCAAAGAACCAGATTCTTAATGGCGCTTGATTTTTTCCCCCTTTTTAATTGAAGAAGTTGAGAAGAATAGATGTTAAAGAGTTTTACTTAATTGTCTCTTTTCTTCTGTAATTTTTGTAGTCTATTTTGAAGGGCTTTGTTGAGTCAATTAAAATACGATCGTATGGATTGTGACTCTTGTATTGGATGCCAAACAAAATTTGTTGGTTAGATCAATTATTTGTTATGGTTTTGTGTTAACATATAGTTGCATTAATGGAAAAGGATCCGATGATCTTAGCTTCTGGCAATCGCCAAATTCAAAAGAACAAAAAAAGATGTTGCATCATTCAATCACGTTTTTTGAGTGTGATGATAAAGACATTTAATCACGTTTAGCCGAGATCTAAAACAACAAAAGATCACGCTTAACAATTTTTTTATCTCGATTTTAATAAAAAAAATGATTACACTTGTTGACCCTGATCTTTCTTTACATACAATCACGGTTTTTCATGAAAACCGAGATAAAAAGCCCACAAAAGAATACAAGGATGAGGTTTCCATCTCGGTTTTACCAGAAACAATCACGCTTTTTTGCCATGATTGTTCGTTACCTTCCATCACGGTTTATAAGCGTCGTGATAGAAAACAATGACGTACCATGTCACTCGGAGCCATCACAGTTTTGTGGGCGACATGTATGATTTTTTGTAGTAGTGAAATACAGAGACCTCCCCTACACTTTCTGAAATTTCACCGCCCTCCATTGCTTTTCAAACTAATTGTCAGATTCCCCCCTACCATTACTTTAAGGCTAGCAGTGGTAACTTTTTTTTTTGGTGTGAAATGATAGTAGTACCCTTAGAATATATTCCCCACCCTAAAAAAAAAACGTTTTTATTTTTTAAAATAAAGATAAAAAAGTTTTCTCAAAAAATAAAACCGTTTTTCATTTTAAAAAACAGATTTTAAACAAAAAGTATTGAAAATATATATATATTTTTAAAAAACTACTTTTTGAAAATAGTTTTTTGAGGGGAAAAAAACTAATTTTGAAAAAAGTTTTTTTGAAATACAAAAGTGTTAAAAACAATATTTTTGGATAAAAAACTAGTTTTTGCAAAACCATTATTTAAAAAAAATTAAAATAGTTTTTTTTTTAAATTAGGAAAATATTAAAAAAAAATTGTTTAAAAAACTATTTTCAAAAGTTTATTTTTTAAAAAAATAAAGTTTTTATACAAAAAATATTTTTGAAACTTTCATATTTAAAAAAATATTTTTTCAAAATTTGCTTTTTTCCTTTGAAAATTTATTTTCAACAAAAAAGATTCAAAAAGTTGTATTTTTGAAAAAAAAATTCTCTTCAATACTTTTTTTTAAAAGCTGTTTTTTTAAATGAAAAAACAATTTAATTTTTTTTAAAACTTTTTTAACTCTATTTTTAAAGAGAACGATTTTTTTAGGATGAAAAATATATACTAAGGGTACACATCATTTCACCAAAAAATTAACACTGTTAGACATAAAATAACAGCATGAGTGAATTGGATAACTAGTTTGAAAAATAAGGAAGAATAGTAGAGTTTCAGAAAGTACATCAGAGGTCTTTGTATTTGTGGTAAGTGAAATTTATCAAAAAAACGGTGAAAACGAAAAAACCTGCAATAACGAAAAACCTCAGGGAGATCTGTGTAATACTCCCTCCGTCCCATAATGCTTGCCCCTTTTGGGAAGACACGCATTTTGCACGTAAAAATTGAGGTCTTTGTGAGAATTATTTTTGAAAAAAGTTTACACCAAATTTTTCTACTCAATGAGACATTTAAATTAGTATAAAAAATTTTGAAAAAAAATGAATGCTCATACAACATTTTTGACTGCACAGATTTTTTTTGCAAGCAATTTGGGACGAGGGAGTACAATATTCTCGAAAATCAACTCCTCACTATAACCAGCGTCCAACTTCCGGCTGCAGAAACCCCCACCTCGCGCTCCCCTGAGCTAATGGCCGATATATACCAAAATCTGAAACAATTCACCAAAATATACCATTTTTCAAACTATTTTTAAAAATATGCAATGCCGCATGTTGGACATGCGGCATTCTACGTGGCACGCAAACCCCGTATCCCACGTGGCCGAGCCGTCCACCTAAGCAAATGCCGCATGTTGGACATGCGGCATTCGGGACAATACCGCATGTTGGAAATGCGGCATTCTGGACAATGCCGCATGTGGCATATGCGGCATTGTACTGTATCGTGCCGTACAATGTTGACCCTATATATATGTGTGCGACGTATTTCACAGATTTTTATACCAAACGGATCCAAACTTTCCATTTGGAAGAAAGTTAGAAGAAGGAGAGAGTTCTCGTGTCAACGAGAATGCAAATGAATCGATTCGATTTCGTAGACGTAGATTACAAGAAGAGGCAGAGTGTGTTGGTTTGAACAACAGATTCAATGGTAGGATTGTTCATTGGAGTCTTCCTCCCCATCCTTCTAAAAATATTCGCCCCACTTGAGTACGACCCGAAAGACAGACGAGTGATGACAACAGTGCTCCTGTACCACCTTCGCACTTGGATGCTTGGCTTGCCCGCCACCGCGCGAAATCCCAAGATGATTTGCATGTTCATGGAATGACGGGTTTTCGCGGAACTGTGGTGGGGAATAGAATTCGTAGGATGCAAAAGACAGAGACCAGCCCAACGGTGGGTGTCGATCCGCGTGAAGACCATCGCAACTACCCTCAATTAAACTACGATCTTTCTTTTTTTGATCGGCGTGGTCGACGACGTTTTGTGACTCCGAAGGAGCAGTACGATGCGAATGGAGATTTTGTATTTATGTTAGACTGGAACCAAACACCTTACTCAAGAGATGCAGCTGTTTTACTTGAGTGGCCAAACTTATTCGTCGAGCGCAACAAGTTGGAAGCCAAGTGTCGGCAGTACATGCAGAAGGTGCCTAAGGCGCGTTCCGTGCAAATGATGAACGGAAGAAGGTTGCAATGTCTCCACAATGATGTGTGTGAAAGGTTGCGGGTGGAAATTAAGGCAATGACAAAGCGGGTTACACGTCAGGAGAAATTTATCGATGTTGTGAAGGAGGTTGAAAGGGATGGTTGTAATCGGAAGGAGTTGATTAGACCAATTTGGAATGATGAGGAATATGCAACCGATCCGGAACTATCGATTATTCGATGAAATGTAGAGGATTTGTTTGTTTTATTTTGTGTGACAATTTGTATTAGATGTTTCATTTTACTCATGTGTGTCTTTGCAAATTTTAGTAATATCATTTGGCTTTGTTTGAAATGGTCTACGACTTGACTACCCTCGGACATGCGGCATAGACCAAAAGCCGTAACAGGCTAGCCCGCGGATTAGACTTCGCAGAATATTAAGGTGCAGGATCAGGCCTATCCATTTTAGCACACGTCAGGAGAATATTAATACCTTTTGAATTATTTATTTTACTTTTTAAAGACCCACCTTCTTCATGGCATATATCTACATGTTATTTTAAGCGTATGAGAAATATCTCATAAAAAAAAAGTTTGAGAAATTAATTATAGGAAACCTCAAAGTGAAATTTAAGAAAAAATTGAATACAATAAGAATTAAGGAATTGTTTCTAATAGTGTGTTTCGAAAGAAAACTATTTGAAAGAACAAAATGGCTGCTATTGATGTTTAGTCACTTTTTTTAAGAAAATGGGCACTATTTTTTTAAGAAAATGGGCTTGTCACTAAAAAAAATGATTAATATTTGTCTAGACAAAAGGAATCGACAAAAGTATAAAAACATGAAGTAAAATGAAAATAGTAGCAATAAAAATGGACATTGCACAAAAATTGGGATTGGAGTTGGGCACAAAATGGCAAGAAGGGTACAGTATTTATAGGACCAAAAAGCAAGCATTTTAGACGTAATTTCCCAGAATCAAAAAGCTGTTTCGGAATCAAAATGGCAAGCTACAGTATTTGCAGAGAGTTCGGCCCGTGTGGACATTATATGGTAACCGGACTTGGAAATCGGATAGCCCCTTGGAAATCTAACTGTTCTTACAAAAAAAACAGAAACCCAAAAAATGGTCGCGAAGGGTTATTCAGGTAAGCAAATATCGTGGTCCGTGGATCCAAAATGGGTACCGTTTGTGGCATTGCATATCCCTTATGACAGAGTAGACATCTTTTGAAGTAACCTCGGATTTTTAAATCACGGATCGGGAGTTGTGCTCCCGTCAAAAAGCTTTGTCAGCAACTGAAAATTAAAAAGTTGGTCACGAAGGGGTTTCCAAGTTAGCATATCTTGTGCTCCGGGGATCAAAAATGGGTACCGTTAGCGGCATTGGGTACCCCATATGACAGACTAGACATCTTTTCAAGGCGACTTGGATTTTTGAACCATGGATCGGGACTTGTGCTCCCGTCAAAAAGCTTCGTCACCAACTGAAAATTTAAGGATGGTCGCGATGGGGTTTTCAAGTTAGCATACCTTGTGCTCTGGGGATCGAAAACAGGTACCGTTTAAGCAATTGCATACCCCATATGATAGGATACATATCTTTGAAAGGCTTCTTGGATTTTCGATTCCCGGACCGAGAGTTGCGCTTCCTTGAAAATGCTTCGTTAGCATCCGTATTCGTCCAATAACTATTGTCCGAACTAGAGCTTCGGTTATAATTAATTATTATTGGGGATGAAAACATTAAATTAGGAAAATTAATGACATACTTGTATTGATGCAACACACGTCTTTTTAGTTTTTTTGGCGGGGTGAATTTTAACCCAACTTTATTTTAATGAAGTGCTACAACAAAAGCCATCAGAAAAAGTTAAAATAATTTGTACCCAATGACAAAACAAACATAAAGGACAACAGAAATTGTCATTAATTGAATGAGAAAATTGGAAGAAATAAATTGTTTAGCAAGGGTTTGCGTGGGAGTGGGCTTTTTGTAGTGTTTCCCAGAATCACTGACGCATGCCTTTGCTTGGGACAGGCTTTGCAGAGAATCTGGTGCGTCTCAATGCCGCATGTTGGACATGCGGCATATACCAAAATCTACGGCCTACTCGCGGATCAGACTTTGCAGAATATTTAGGTGGAGGATCGGGCCTATCCATTTTAGCACACGTCAGGAGAATAGACCCCATGTGAAAAGAGCATTGAATTCAGAGCATTGAAGATTAGTGCGCAAATTACACTGAAGGAATTAAGGACGACTGGGAAATGTGGCGTTTTTTTAAATTTTACATTTTATTTCATAAATGAAGACGTGTTCGAAGCTCAAGTGGGCGATCATGTTTTTATTTTTTATTTTTTAATAGGATTTGTTGATACTTATGTGAGCCATTAATTTTGACTTGGCAAATAAAAAAACAGTAAAAAAAAGAAAAAAAAATAAAATAAAATTTGCTATAACCAAACTCATAATCGGAGTCGACTTTTTATAGTTCAAAATATGAAAAAACAAAAAAGGTTAAGAGTAAAGTGAGTACAATTAATTATGTTAATAATTTTTGTTTTCAAGATGAATACAATTCTCATGTGTTTTTAAAATGAAAGTCGTTGCAATACTTGTTTTATGATCCGAAGTTCTGAACCATTGATCTTATAAAGGATAAAGAGTAGTCCGGATAAAGAGTAGTTCGAAAAAAGGAAAAAAAAAACTTATTTATACAAAGTAATAATAAGAACTACTGATAAGCCTGATTACATGTAACACAAGTACAATGTTAACGAAATTACATGGTCCTTGGAGAAGTTCATGGTTGTCCTCGTACTCGGGAACACGTTCGTCTGTTATGCCCTTGTTGTCCACAAAATGAGCAGGTTTGTGTTTGTGATGGTTGGGACTCCATCCAATCCATCTCATTTCTGAATCGTTTAATTTGTGGACGCCCTCGACCCCGTGTCCAATCTTGGTTAGGTAATATTGTTGGTCCTTCGTTGGGCGGCCAATACTCCCTGTCACGAATGGGAAAAAATGGTTGGGACCCATAAATGGCAATGTTTGAGTCGAGCGTCCAAACGTCGTCGAAATATTGAAATACATTAACACGCAATTTCATGCATACTGCAATCACGTGCGAGCATGGCATCTTCCATTGCTGAAACTTCCCGCAAGTGCACTTTCGCTCTACCAACTCGACCGTGTGCTTGTGATTCCCTTTACCTGGGCTTGTTGGATGCATTGGTGTCTCCACTTCGGACACCCCTAACTCGCGGTTAAATTCCACGACACGGTGTTTTCTTGCCTTGTTCATCCAATGTTCGAACTTGTCCATTGCAAACTTGCTTAAAGTATGGTTGTTGTCTTTTCTTTGGCGTGCTCGTTCAACCTTTGAAGAAAAATACTCGACGGACTTGTAGAATGTTGTCATAACAGTTGCCGTTATGGGTAGATGTCGGGCTTCTTTAAGAACCCCATTCAAGCTCTCAGATACATTTGTAGTACATGATCCATATCGCCTACCTCCATCGTATGCAAGTGACCACTTTGGTCGGGCGAGCTCCGTAAGCTCCTTATAGAGTTTGCCATCATCCCAATTTATCATTTTGCTTAGCTGACGGTTGTACTTCCGTTTCTGTACTTCCATGGCAGTGACTTTGACTTGGATGCCCACTTTTTTGTTGTATCTCCTCATAAAGTTTGCCCCGATGTGGCGGGCACAGTATCGATGGTAAACGTATGGTGGTCTCCATAAGGGGTCTGTTGGCATGTAAGACATGAGGCCAGCCGCCCTGTCAGAAATGAGGCACAAATTCTTCCTCATTGTAACAAAGCATCTAATGCAATTTAGAAACCATCCCCAATTATCAGCGTCCTCCTTCTCCACGATTGCGAATGCAATAGGCACACATTCGTTTTCTGCATCTTGAGACACAGCAATTAGCATCACGGCTTTGTATTTCCCCGTAAGAAATGTTCCATCAACGCTCAATACAGGCCGACAATGTTTGAATGCTTCAATGGCGGGTCCGAATGCCCAAAATACGCGGAAAAATATTGCACATCCCGGTATGTTAGACTCTGTGGTATTAATGACATACTCCGTACCCGGATTACGCACTTTCACAGCAGCCAAATACCTCGATAGTTCTGCATATGAGTCATCCCAGTTCCCATAAATATCAAAGAATAGCAAAAGTCTTTGCCGCCCATGTTTTTTGCGATGGATTGTAACTTTTTGTTGCAATTTTAATAATTTCCTGCAAAACCTTGATTTTAGTACTTGTGTCTTTCTTGAGTATGGTGGTGATATGTCTCACCACATGCCGGGCGGTTAGATTGGCATGATCTTGACTTACATTTCTTAAAACACACGTATGAGGCCCTGCGTAACGAGTAATTTCCCATTCTTCAGTATCGGTGTTCTTTACTGCACGAAGGCGCCACTGGCATGGCTCCTCGTTATTGCATCTGTAAACCAACACAGTAGGTGACGATCTTTCAGTCTTTACCGCACAATTCCGACGCATGCTATACTTTTGGACCGAGTACTTCACTTCTTCCTTTGAAGAAAACATCTGCAAAAAAAGAAAATAAAATAAAAAATAGGTTATACCATGACAAATATGATATTTATCGAAAGAAACAAACATATCTTTTTGTCGTCCGACAAATCCAAATTACTACCTGTCCCCGAATGAAATCAGAACCATCCCATCCGATTTGACTACCCATGGGCATTGGCGGGCTTGGGTCGATGATATTTGTCCATGTGTCCTTCGTTAACATTGATGGTGGCTGAAAAAAATCTGCTACGTCTTCATCGTCGTCCCCAACTTCCAAGCCTGCATCCACATCTTCTTCACTGCTGTTGGATGAGTAATGAACATCTTCGTCGTCCCCAGCTTCGAATTCGTCATTAAAGCCAGTTGCCTCATATTCATGCTGGTCACCAATGACAGAATCTTCCTCTGCTTCATAACGGTCATCTGCAAAGTTAGGCATATCATTGTTAATTGGTTGTCTATGTCTACTTGATTCGCCCTTTGATCGCCGATGGTTGGACGTGTGTATAGGGACAATGTCATACTGGTTGGGGAAGCTTTCTACTGATTCCACGTAAAGAGTGGGGGTGTAACCTGGGGTGGCATTAGCAACATTAAATATAGTGTTCACACCGCCGTCATCAACCACCTCAACTCCGATGTATGAAATTGGATGAGGATGGCTAACAATCGGATAACAGTATGTAATTGTCATCAACCCCGACGGTGTAGCAGCTACATTCTGAATAAGCTGCTGCAGAGAAGCAAGCGATGAATCACGTGGTACTTCTAACAATATAGGTCTTCCACCTTCGTACGTCGGGTTGTTTGAATGTCCAACAACACATCCACCAACATAAACAATTATGCGAACTATGTTGCTCATTTTGATTTTCCGTACAAGGGATCGGAAGTACGAGGGTGGTATAGAGGGGTTTGAATAATGGATCGCACATAAAAAATGCCGCAAAGGTTGGCTTGTTGGGGCTGGCTTTTCCCCTATGCGGCATTCATACGGACCAGAATCTTTGCAGAATCTGTGTCAAGCACAGCAGAATGGTGGACTAGATTCTCTGCGAAAGCTGTGCCAAACGCAGCAGAATGCCGCATGTCCAAAATGCGGCATTCGTTAATGTCCAGACGGGCCAGACTCTCTGCAAATTTTGTAGCCTGCCATATTGATTCCCAAACAGCTTTTTCATTCTGGCCAGTTGCGTCTAAAATAATTGTTTTTTTGTCCTATAAATACTGTACCCTTCTTGCCATTTTGTGCCCAACTCCAATCCCAATTGTTGTGCAATGTGTCAAATATTTGATTAGTACTAGGTGCAATTTCATTGTTTGTTCCTACTGCTTACGACCTTTTTTTGGTCATACTCCTATCCTATATTACTTTGTTTCAATTAGGGTGATTGAAAATACAAACTTAGTATCTACCATTTGAGATGATACTGTAAGTCTAATATATCGTAGTTGTCGCCGATGTGGTGTCCATCACTACCGCACGATGACGAACTACCCTGCAATTGCAATTTGCGGGATGTCCACATGGGCATATTTTATTGGACCCCACAATTGTTTTTGAAATAGGGAAGACTATACCATTTGTGATGATACTGTAATTGTTATCTACCATTTGTGATGATACTGTAATGTATTATCATCACAAATTAGGTAGAAGTGTCACGATATGTCAATCGGGTTGTACGCGTGACTACACTCTCTCCTAATATGGGTAACGCAAAACTTGTCTACTTCCATGGTAGTTGCATAATGTACCCAAAAGCTTGGAAGAAACATCCAGCATCAGGAGAGCAGATTTCCAAGAAGGACATTTGTTTCAAATATAAGAAACAAGTCGTATTGGTCTATGCAAAGAACACAAGCGGCGGTGATCGTGACACACCGAACTTATGTGCAAAGCTCGATCGAACTATCCAGGCATCAAGAGAAGGACATTTGTTTCAAGTATATTTCGTGTTTGTATAACAATTTTCTCATTCCATTAATGACAATTTATGTTGTCCTTTATGTTTGTTTTGTTGTTGAGTATAAATTATTTGAAAACCATAGAGAGAGAAATAGACAGCACCAGTTGTGTCACATCTTTCATCAGAAAACCATAGAGAGAGAAATAGAATCAAGTAACAGCCAATTAGGTTATCAAATACATAATGTCCAATCGGCCCTAAGTGAACAAATAAAATAAAATAAAATAAAAACGAAAAACAAATAAATATTGGAGTATTACAATTAAAAAAAAACAGAACAAGACTCACAAATATGTCATTAAGTTAACTAAGGTGAGAACGATTAACAAATTAATTGGAGTATTACAAAAATTTGGTGTTTGATAACTAAAAAAATTAAATAACTAATGTTTTGAAGTGATGCAATACTACATGTCAAATATAGAAATCCAAAACTTCTTTAAAATTGAAATGATTTAATTTATTGTAAAAATAAATAAATTAATAGAAGCTCTTGTTCGGACTATCTATCCATCATAACTATTTCAATAGTTATTGGACGAATACGTCTGGTCCGTCTCAGTTTTTGGTTGTTTCTACTTTAATGATCAATCTTCAAAGAATCTTCAGTATCGGTGCTCTTTTCACATGGAGTCTTCTCTTCTGACGTGTGCTACAATGTAGAGGCATGATCTGCAAAACCTGATCTGTGGGCTGGCATGTACCTCACCATTCCCCTGATCCTCCATCCCCTCCTCCTCCTCAACCACAGCCGGCAGACTCCATACACCGTGCATCGGAGGTTCTTTCCTTAGAAATTTCTCTTGGGCAACAATGCACATCAACCCTTGCCTCCCCAACGCCTGTACTCGCTGTGACTCGTCTGTGCTAATTAGGCCCCTGAATATATTCATCTGCAAATTAGAAATTTTAAGATCAGTCTAATGAATTTATGTTTAAGCAATGTAAAAGTAAAAACGTTATCACGCTCACCATTTTGTACAATGATGCACTCATTTGACTAACAAATGGCACGGTTATTCTCTTGTACCAAGTGACGTACTCATCCTCATCGGGGTATGCTCCTACAATGTCCGGCTCACCTTCTGGTACAATGTATTGGACCCTATTTCCCCACCTCTCTACATGTACTCTATGCTCATTTGCCAATTATGCGAATGTTTCTTCATTTCCATACCGTGTGAATGGTCTCGAGCACGAGAGAGTTCTGGAGGCAATTGTCGATATCCAAACTGTCGCATGACTCTCTCGGGTTGATGCATCTCTATGATATTGAAATTTATAAGGGGCACCATTGCTCTCCAAATATTCCTCCCAGCAGAGCAGAATGGGGGCAACAACTCGATCAACCCGTCTTTGTAGGGCTGCCAAATAACCTGCACAATTATTGGAGATTCAAACTTTATTGTATCAAGAATGGCTTTAATGAAAGGGACAACCATAAAAAAGGCGGCTGTTCAACGGAAATTTTTTATTAATTACTTTGGATGGGCCGATAAAAATATATGCATATAGAAAATATATGCAGCTCTCACAAAAAAAATATACCTTGGGAGATATAGGTACTTGAATATGACATAAGGGAATTGTCGCATTTTTAGTTAACATTTACCTAACATGTGTGACTAGATATTTCAAATTCACATGTGAGCAAAAAAAAGGGTTACAGGAGATGTTAAAAGGAAAAAATTTGCCATGATCTCTCATTGACTGGTTCAAACTTTTCCCAAGAAACTACCCATTACCAACAAACTCCCCTACAAAGTTGTGCCAGAGAGAAATTGAAACATTTCTTCTGCACCGGGAGTGCAAGTCAAAAAAAATACTTCATGCACCGGGGGTGCAAAAAATTGAAATGCTTTTTAGCGCACCGGGGGTGCAAAAGACTGAGACCTACTTAATAAAAACTTATGTGATTTCTTTTCATATAAGTGAGATTATGTTCCGGCAAAATTTTAAATTTTTGTCTAACAGCGGCCTACTTGAAACAGGACAAAAAAGTGATTAAGTGGTGTTATGAGGAAGATGACACATAAAGTCCTACTAACCTCATCAGGCTTCTGCATATCCAATGAGTGCCTATAATGGCCAACGACGTGGGTCGCTAGGTCGGGGGAGTGGAATTTGTCATCCCACCTGCAATGAAACCATACCAACTTAATTAAATGATCGCATTTGTAAAATGGAAAATACAATAACTAAATATATTCACTTGACATAGACATGTAAATGCAAAAATGTGAATGTAGGAAAGAATTTTACCGTCCCATTAGGGCAGCTCCCAGTCGAGGGGGCCGGTCTCCAACACGTCCAGGGGCAAGATATGGTAGCCTCTCCCAAGCCCACACTTGAAGCAAGATAAAGAAGCCTCCTGCGTCTTTACTATTTGACTCTGAAAGATGGCATAGGCCTCTCATACAAGGTACCTAGCCCCGCACTACCCCAACCGCATCTATCCCACAACTCTAAGGTCCCGAAGAAGTTCCAAATAGCATAAATGCACGCGGCCCGACGATTCGTCGGGCACCACCATACCCCCTATTAATTGCATAATGTATCCCCGTGCCTTCTGCTCAATCTGAACTTGCGTATCTGTCTCTTGAACTTGTCCATTAAAGTTCCGCCGCAACCATTGAAGTGTTACCTTGTTCCCTCGTCTCCCTCCTGCTTCTTCAAGTTCGAGACCCAATAAGTCTCGCACCATTTGCTCCCAATTCAAATTTGTACTCCACATCACCGGTCTACCATCGACCGGAGACCGATTATTATTTCAACATCTTGGAGAGTCACTGTCGCCTCACCCGAAGTCAAATGGAAAGTGTGAGTCTCTGGCCGCCAACGCTCCACTAGTGCCGTCAACAATGCAAGATCTAATTGCATGTATTGCATGTTAAGAAGGCCAAAAAATCCTGCCTGTCTAACCAACTCTACAATAGGAGCCGACGGGGGAGCCAATGCACGAAACTCTCTTTCGCAACGCCGAATGGTGATCGTAGCAGACTCGCGTGGACCCCTCCCCTGAAATTATGAATTCTTATTAAAACTTTTACACGACAAAACATTATTTACTCTAAAAAGGGGAACTGGCACTTACATTGCCTTGCCAAACCGCACGGGAGCGATGGCCTTGATGTAGCACAAGAATTGTGTCATCAATGGGCCCCTGGCGTAAATCTTGGACCTCCATCATATATATAACCTGCAGTAAATGTTGTATCATATTAATTAATATGAACCTCACATTCACCAAGCTTATTCTAAATTTAACAAGTATACAACGCAAAAACTACACATATATGTTCAAGTCTCCAACTTAATTCAGTGTCCTTGTAAGGATATTTTGGGAAACTTGACATTTGTAATTTCTTTCAAGATTTTAATATACAATAGAGTTATAGCATCATTTACACAGTAATTAGGAAAATATATAAAAGTATCCCAATTGCCCTTTCCATGGTAGTTACATTTTTGAATTATCTCGCAAGTGGTGGCTAGCTCATGTGGTGGCTTGCGAGTAGAAAAGGGAGTACTTGCAATCTCAAATCAACTGGATATTCACAAAGACAAACAAATACGTTGGACTGAAAAAAATAACTCAAATAAGCATGAAGCAAAAAATGATGTGATACATTTTAATTCCATAAACTTCTAAAAAGCCAAACAGGAAAGCCAATGTTATGTGGCAACTATAAATACCAAATTAGTAGTATAACTTCAATACATAAGTGGAAGAACTGAAAATACCCAGCACCTGAAACTTGCACAAATATGTAGCTTAATAGCAGTGGTGCTCCTTTAACAGTTAGGCAGTGGCAAATGAGCTTCAATCACCTAGATGTAAAAATCAGGCAAACAAATAAGAAACGAATATAAATATTATATAATCCAAATATCAAGTGGGGGAAAGCTATAATAGGTAAACCTTACATCTTTAAAATACAAAAGTTTTTCTCCTACATTCCTAGTACATTGGATATTGCTAACTGTATCACTTAGGCATGTTTACTTGGGATTCCGCCCATCTTTCACCAAATTTCTAGCAATAAGCTCTCATCTATCAATTACCGACACTTGTAGAGGTTGCCGTGTCTGTGTATTGGACACGAGGACACACGGGGACACATACATGGCGTGTAATGCTCCAAATTTTTGTTCACCATTTCACGAATCTTCTCATTCCAATATTTGTTCATGATACTCTGCTAAACTCTTTTCTATATTGTGAACTTAAGCCCCATTTTATCACATTTTATTCTCATTGAGGAATTTTGTCAAACAGTTCATGAGCAATACGAGCAATAGTGGTCATGCTCCAAGCCCAGTATAACACATAGCTATACTATACACACATTTTTTCAAATAGATCAAATAGAGAAACAAGGGGAGGAACGACCCCATGACCGGCTTAAATAGGATCCTGTCTCGCTAGATGTTGGAAGCAAATTGTCACAGTGCAAGTTAAATATTACTACTATGTTGCAATAAGTAATTCAATTAATTCAGATCAACAAAGCTCAATTCAAAAACAGATAAATTATCTCGTGTTATTGTTTTAATTTGGAAGTCGCATCTCCAATCAAATCAACCAGACTAGTATAGCAAAACCCTAAGATTGCATCACATGATCATACATATGTATCGAAGAGAGAGAGAGAGAGAGAGAGAGAGAGAGAGATACCGTGGTGGTAGTATGCGACGGGGTAGAGCAGCCAGCGGCGTGGGTGGGGATCGTGGTCGATGGCGTCGTGGGAATCGCCCAATCGCCAAAATCGCAGAGCTCTGATGGGAGAATAGAGAAATGACGTACGCATCTCTCATCTGCGGGATTCAAAATTTGAAACCCTAATGCCGCATATCGGATCTGCGGCATTTGCTTAGGTGGACGGCTCGGCCACGTTGGATACGGGGTTCGAGTGCCACGTAGAATGCCGCATGTCACACATGCGGCATTGCATATTTTTAAAAATAGATTGAAAAATGGAATATTTTGGTGAATTGTTTCAGATTTTGGTATATATCGGCCAAAAATCCCGCTCCCCTACCTCAGAAACCCCCACTTCGCGCTCCCCTACCTGTTTGAGAGAGAGAGAGAGAGAGAGAGAAGAAATGGCTAATACAGAAGTAGAAGCGTTGGACTTCGAGCCGGAGGACGACAATCTAATGGACGAGGACGGCGGCGTCGACGCGGACGCTGCTCCTCTTCCCAAGCTCAAATCCGCCATCACCGGCGGCGGTGCCTCCGCTCCCAAGAGGATCAAAGGCCGTGGCTTTCGACAAGAGACCGACGCCGCCGATCGTAACACCCGCTTGGCTGGCCGATTCGTCTCCCTCGACTCCGATGGTGGCCCCGGTCCTGAACGATGTCAGTCTCCCTCCCTCTCTCTTGCTCTCTCCCTCTCTATGTGTGTGCACTTTTTTGTTGTTCAATTGCATTATGCTTAGATTGATTATCGTCATCTATATTGTTTCTTTTTTTAGCATCTCCGGCCCTTGCTCAAATTTTTAAATTAATTTGAGTAAAATTTCAAGTAAAATCTTTATTTCGTATTAAACACTCCAATGGGCATACCCAAAAGCTTCATTAATGTCATTATTGTAAATTTGTAAATTTGAGAGGGAGAAAATAGGCTTGCAAAATTTTGAGTAAAAATTTGACTCTCCCTGATTTGAGTAAAACTCAATTTGTAGGTTTTAGTCGAGGAGTGGGGTGGGTTTTTGAGGGGTTTTACTCAAATTTCGAGTTTGAGTGAAAAAAAGGGTAATGGCTGGAGATGCTTTTAGAAGATTATAGATTTTAGGGAAAAATTCAAAAAACTCCATACTTTGACTTCAATGTCTCATCGCCATCCAAACTTTTAAATTTATCAATTGCACTCCTGAACTATTATTCCGCTATCAATTACACTCCTGCCGTCGCTGATCACCTATCCGTCTCGATGGTGCTGAAGGGGCTCAGTTTACTCCGTTTTGGCCGGACCATAGGAGGGGTGATCCCTTCCACTGCTTTCGTAAGGGCACAAGGCTCTGCTGAGCTTTGTGGACCTTTGCTGATTTGGCCCACTACAATTATCAATGCAATGGAGTCATAACTACGATTTTCGGACGAAATGTTGCTTCCTAATTGAAAGTTTTTTCATATGTGATGTCAATTAATTGCAAGTCACTGTAGCAGCGTCGATGAATGATGAGTGATGAGGCAGTTGAGCGGTAGGGTTAAAGCGGAAGAGAAAACCAGTAGCTCCCTCTTGTAGCAAAGAAAATTAAATCTAGTGAGATTGTTGTAAGTCATCCTGATTGCTGATAGGATTGGTAGACACACACACAGAGAGTTGTATGCATATGTGACTGGGTAAGAGTCATACGTTACCTGAGACCCTGATCGTTCCGATACGAGGAACCAAAATGGGAATGTGGTACCCTAATCGGATTGGGCTTCTGTAGCATAGAGACTTAGAGCCCCAAAACATCTCATTTACTGGTTAAACAACAAATGAAAAAGAGTATTGTTTGTCTGACCATTCATGTAAAAACATTTGTAGAAGCATTATGACCAACTTTTGATATATTTTGTTTTGCTAAAGCTCCAATCTCTAGTCCTTATAGGAGAAGTTTTTGGATCGCTAAGTTCAGTGTATTGAATGTAGGTGTATGGCATTTCGGAATGCTCATTCCAAAACGTAAATCACAAGGGTAGCATTGTTTCCTGGTAACATACAGTGATTGTAGAAAGTCTAATTCCCCCCCTCTCACTCATACAGAGACCTATGCTTACCCTTGTTTTACCAGGAACTAAACCTTCCTGAGCTTGGCCATCAAGTGTAAGGACGAAGGACCTCGGTATAACTCTGGCATGATTTTCATGAACTCAGATATGTTAAGAACTTAATACCAATCCATAGGTAGGTTTTTTTAAAGCAGTTTCTTGAATGAACTTTATACATGCTACGCTTTACTTTTGCAAAGTTTTTTTTCCCAGAAGATATTTTTAGCATTTCATTGTATTCATTAACTGTTGACTTTTACCTTCTAGTAGAGGTGGCAAATGGGCGGGTCAAAATGGGTCGTGGGTCAAATACGGGTGGGCCATATACGGGCGGGTCATATACGGGTCTTTTTTCTTTTTTTTTTTGTAATTGCTACAAAATATAATTCTTAGTAACTTTTTTTTTAATCTTGCATGTCCAAAGCTGTTACCCAATTTCAATGCTGCCCTCAGTCCACTTTCCTTCTCATCAAAGGATCCAAATAGTATTAAGTTAGCTTACTCTTTTAGATATCTCCGATTTTGATCAAAATTTCCAAGTGGCCATGGTGCAAACCAAAATAAAGGATAGATTAATAAAAGAGAAAATCCCAAAATGGGATACAAAGAGTCTAAGCTCTCAATTTCTATTATCAATATATATCAAAAACTACTAAATGAAAGACTCACACACCTATTTATAGACCCACTAACACTAAGGACACAAAATAACACTATTACCCCCAAAGTTACTGCATCAGACTCTCCCTCTAAAGAAAACAACTTGTCCTCAAGTTGGACTACACGACTCCTCAAGTTGGACTACACGACACAAGACACCAAATAAAGACAACATAAAGTTTTTATTGTGCAGCTTCGAAGTAGACATGCTACTGCATTCCTTGTTCAACGCGTCACCCCACAACCAATCTTCAATATCAGCTTCTTTTTGTATACATCCACCGCGTCCATGCTTATGTGCAATGAAATCATCCATGTACCATGCGTCTTGTAAATTAAAATATAGTCATAGTAGCACATCACACACATTTCCAAGTCGCACCAAGAACTACCCACCTTAGCAAGTTGAAAAGTCACCACAATATGCTCGAAACTTGCTTGCTTGAAGACAAAACCCAAAGGCCCTGTTTGGATGAGGGAGTAGCCACCCGGATTTGGCTTCCACCCGGATTTGTAATCCCGGACCCACCCTAATCCCCCGTTTGGGTCGCCAAAATTGCTCCCAGATTTGGAAGAAAAATTTTACTGTTGGGAGTAGAAATTCGGGAGCACCCGGATTGTATAACGACAGCCTCCCCCTTGTCGTTAGCAAATCCGGGGGGATTTGTGGATTTTTGGTACCAATTTACCCCTCCAAATCCGGGTGATTTTGGGAGGATTTTTTTGTGCGTGAGAGAGAGAGAGAGAGGGAGGAAGAAGAGCAACCTGGATGATCTCGTGGTCGCCGGTTCGATTTGGACGATCTTGTGGTTGCCGGAGCATCCTCGTGGTCGCCAGAGATGGGTTTTGAAGACCACACAGTTGGATGATTTGGGGAGATGCCTGAGTTTGTAGAGAGAGAGAGATGCCTGGGTTTGTAGATGCCTGGGTTCTCTGTAATAAATTTGGAGAAGATGAGTTTGATGTTATTTACAAGGTGGGGAAAATAATCAAGTGCTTTGCGGCCTATCCACAAGGAAGTTCTCCTTGATCATATCAACTAGTTTACCCTCTTCATTGTCAACCCAAAACTCTTCTTCAAACTCATCATAGATTGGAACATTTTCAAATTCACCACTACTCTTAAAGGCAATATCATCTTCCAAATTACTTCTAATCTTAAGGACAATATCATCCTTAAAATCTTCTCCAATCTCCAAGATAGTCACCTTCAAGATCATTTTCTTCTTTTAGGAACTCATCAAAGACGGGAAGGTCTTTGAAACCGCCATCTTTAAAGTCATCTTCAAGCTCTTCACGTAAAAAGAGAGAAACATCATCGTCACCATCAATATCATGGTTTGGAAACTCGTAAAACTCGGGAACTCCTTCAAACTTACCTACGAAGTCTTCATTTGGAGACTCATCAAAGATGGGAATTCTTCCGACTCATCATCAATCTCAAAGGCGTTATCATCTTTAAGACTACCTCCAACCTCATCCGTATTAAAGATTCTCTCTTCCTCAAACTCATTCGGTTTGAAGTTTTCATGAGATTCGACAAGGCCATCATCAATGTTGGTTTTCTCCTTGTAGTCAAAACTAGACTCCAATTGACTTTGAGAATCATTTGTACCTTTATTCGAAGGTAGCAATCGTTGCACCTTCTTCGTTAAGGTAGCAACTTGTCTATTTAACAACACATAATGCACCTTGTCACTCAAGGTAGCAATTTGTGCCCTCAACTCTTTAATCTCATGCCTATATCGATTTTGGTTGCCAAAGTTATCAATTTCATCACCATTATTCACCATGAAAGCTCTACCTCTACCTCCTCTTATATCTTTACCTTTAGAACACCAAAGTCAACTCCAATAACCAAATTCAGCCCAAATTAAGCAACACCCAATCAATTGGGACCCCAAACTTCAACAAATCACCAACAATCACCAATAACAACTCCAAATATTGACCAAATTGCAGTAAATAGCAGCAAATCGACACAATTCACAACAAACTTTGACAAATGAGAGAAACCCAGTTGAAATTTGACCTCAAACAGTGATTTGAGTGGCTGAACAGTGTTTTCGATGACTGAACAGTGTGTTTGAGTGCTGAATAGTGATTTCAACTGCCACACAGCAAGATTCGAGTTCAACCGAAGTGTTTTCGTACCTTAATCGAGGGTTTCTAGCACTGTAGACGTACTGGGTCAATGTTACGAATAAGAACAGGGTTCGATTTGGATTGAAAGCCTTCTAATCAACAAATCGAAGGTCGAACAGCCCTTTAATCAACAGATCGAAGGTCGAACAGCCCTTTAATCAACAGATTGAAAGTCGAACAGGGTCGAATCACTATTTCGAGCAGTAACGAGGTGCAATTGAAGTGGGTCGAGGTCTGACAGAGGTAAAAAATGGGTTTACAACTTTCGAAAATGGGTTGTAGCCTTCCAAATGGGTAGATCTGAAGAAAACGAGCTGAATGGGTTGATTTGGGGTTTTCCAATGAGTTTTCCGGCGCCGTTTTAGGGTTCCGGTGAGATTTTCAGGCGAGGTAAGATTCTGGCAAGATTTTCAAGCGAAATAGATGGTCAGGATCTGAGCTCAGTGCTCTGATACCAAAATGGTGCAAACCAAAATAATGGATAGATTAATAAGAGAGAGAAAATCCCAAAATGGGATACAAAGAGTCTAAGCTCTCAATTTCTATTATCAATATATATTAAAAATTACTAAATGAAAGACTCACACACCTATTTATAGACCAATTCTAAGTGGAATCTTCAAATGTACCTTGACTGAGTTTTTACAAAGTGAAGAAAATTAATTAGCGATGGGACCATTCGTACATTTTTCCTTTTGCTGGAGTCTTCAAATGCCGTCAAATTTTTTTCTAGACATTTCTCTGCATTGTCTTGGATTGTGAGAGCATTGTCTCCCTAATTTCTTATCTAGGAGTTTAAAATGTCTGCTCATTCTTTACTTAATTTGTGTATTATCCTTCATATACAGCGTTTTAATGTATACCTATTTCTATGCCTCAAGTTATGAACCGTTGTTCATGTAAAAAAATTCGTCAAAATCCAGTAGAAGTTCTAATAAGGGTGTACTTTTCCAGCCATTGAAGGATGGATTATTCTGGTCACTGGAGTTCATGAAGAGGCACAAGAAGATGATCTGCAAAATGCATTTGGTGAATTTGGGGAGATTAAGAATTTGCATTTGAATCTTGATCGTCGAACTGGTTTTGTCAAGGTAATATGTCAAGTATTCAAAACCTGTTGGATAGGTCGATCCGTCCTCCTATACGAAAATTCGGTTTCTATTTGACGTAGTGGAATTAATAGCCATTGTCTATTTTTCCTCATTTCTTATATTTTTCCTCCTTTCTTATAAGTGGAATAGTTTTCTATACGATATATATTAACTCAATTATCTCAGTCATTTTTTTGATGACTTTTTTTTTTGTTTGTTTCGCTGCCATTCCAGTCGAATAAGTGAAATAGAGAAAGGTTAATCTATTTCATTGATTTTCATTTTAGTATTCGTCATCGCACCGTATTTCATTTGAACACCTTTTAACGTGTTATTAACCATTATAGAGGCAAGAGGCACATGCAATTGATACAGTACACAGTTGTGTCATGATAGGGGTGTATGCCATGACACAATACTTTTCGTTCTCTTTGTTTACAAGAAAAAGAAACTTAAAGAAATGGGCGTTGACACACAGCAATGAATTACTTTGAATTGAATATGTACTTATATGATATACATCTGAACAAGTTATCACTATGTACGCAAAGGGATTTCTCTTTCTTTTATGGAAATTATAGCACAAAATTTATTTTCTTCTTTATGTCTAACTTTTGGAATCCTTAATTATTTAGAAAAATAATTTAAATGTTAAAGGCCTGATGTGGATAATGGGTGGTTAGTAATATACTAATATAATTTTTATTTTTGTAGAAATTATAAAATATGTAATTGGACACTCATGTAATCTCAAAGGCATGTCAGACGCAGAATAGTGATGCTTCTCATCGTATTCTTCACCCAGCTTCCTGGTAATTATGTCTCTATTTTGAAACTTTAAGAGTCTTTGGGCTGCATAATTGTATACAATGCACTATGTTTGGGCAGCTGCTACAGTACTGTTTTTGGATAGTTGATTTAACTTTTGTATGGTCCTTTATTAATTGTGAACCTGTTGATATAAATCTTTAACCTTGTCTTCAAGTCAAACACTACTAGTCACAAGGACCTGTTGCCTCTTAGCTTACTATTATGTACTCTTCATTGCCCGAAACAGATTTTGAGAATACAAAAATGCCACCTCTAATAGCTTTCTAATTCGTAGAAATGAAAATAATGGCAGGTCGTTCGAAGCCTGCCTACCAAAAACCAAAAATAACAAATAAACTAAATAAACTCAGAAAACAGTATCTATAGGCTAGGCTTGTGCTGAATCTTTTTCTGCGATATATTGTCCTACAGGGGTATGCACTAATTGAATATGAGAACTTTGACGAGGCACAAAAAGCTATAACTGAAATGGATGGAACTGAGCTGCTCACCCAAAACATTAGCGTCGACTGGGCCTTCAGCAGAGGTCCGTTTAAAAGGAGAAACATGAGGAGGAGGTATGTCCCTTTCGAAATCATTGTGCCTATAAAATATACACTTGTAGTATGCATGAAATATGATTATGAATGGGTCAAGGGATTTTTTAAGGACACTGAATGTACTGATGGGTGTGGAAATACTCTCTTTCCGTGATTGTATTGGCATTTGATTTGCTTATAAGGGGGGACTAGAAGCATAAATACCCTTATCTGACCCTTCGTTCAGAGAACTAATTGTGTCAGCCTGTTAAGGTTGAAGAAACATTTGAAAAAACAGCTTGCACACTCTCATTTTCCTTTGGTGATGTTCATGGGATAAGACTTTATACAAAGTTCCAAATTTTGTATTTGGGTTGAACGTTGCGTAATTTTTACGTACCAAAGGGAAACAAAAAAGAAAAGTATACAAAAGTTGGGATACAATGTGCGTGGACAAGACTAAATTGTTATGGTAACACATCAAATCCAAAGAGTAGGATGAAAAGAGTATTTTAGTGACAAATTGCGTTTTTTATTTAATTCAGTTCTTTGTCGATCCGAGTCTATCCATTCATAAAGAGCTTTTCTTTTCTGTGCTATTGCAGATCACCACGCGGACACTGAGCAAGAAGTCCCAGGAGGAGATGAGATTCTAGTTTAGCAATTGTTTGAGGATTTCATGTCGGGATGAGAAACTGGATGTTTGGACAAGTTTTCGTTTTCATAACTTGTCACTGATTGTGTGAATGATGTGAATCTCTTTGCTGTGGATCTATTGCTCTCTCTCTCTCTCTCTCTCTCTCTCTCTCTCTCTCTCTCTCTCTCTCTCTCTCTTTTTTTCCCCGTCTTTTTCATTTTTCTTTCCCCCCATCCCCAGTTTCAAAGTTAAGTGAGGAACTGGAATTTGATTTCACATGAGTTGCAACATGGCATTTGCTTGTGCTTTAGAATTTAAGAAGCATTGCAATGTATTGATGGACGTGCGATGTTTGATTTTATAAAGTGTATTTTGTGTTTATCTTGTTAGAAAGGTTTATTCGAGTTTATCAGTTTGATTAATCAAAGCAATACTAAAGTTTGACTTTACTAATAGACTTGTTATCAAAGCTCGTTGAATACTCAAATACCCCATTTTGTCAAATCTCTTGACTTTACTCAATAGACTTTGTTCAATCTGGTAAGATAACTTTTATTCACAAAATAACATTTTATCACAAGAATTATTTGAACATGAATATAGATATACAACAAATAAATAAGCCAAAAATAGTATAAATAGGAAAGATGTTGCAAATGAGAATGAGAGTCGTGTAATCACTGTCTTAAGGCTAATATTCCTCCCTCGTGAAGGTTCCACCGGATATACTAGCCCCAAGATTAAACCCAAGAGCTCACAAGCAGTTCTCATCCAATGTTCACGACCACCTTTTGAACGAGTCACGAACCGAGTTGCCCAATGATATAGAAATTAAGTAATATATATGGATACTCCTCAACCAATTTAGCTCTCTTATTGAGTATCAACTTATTTCACACACACCACCCCCACCTTTATCCAAAACCCATATATATAGGTCATTAGAATTAAAACCTCATTAGTATAAATAATGATAGAAATAAATCCCTTTTAATTTTGTAACGGAAAATAGTTTAATATACAATAAACTCTTAACGGTAAATGAGGTAAATAATGGTAATTAAATTGAGGTGTTATTATTTTATTTTTATTAAAATGTTCCAACAATCCCCACTTTTAATAAAATTAAAATAATAATTATTTGACTTAAAAGAAGCATGATTTAAAAATACAATATATACAAAGAAAAATTTGGGCAACTATATACTGCGCGATCGGTGTGGGAGTCTTCCGGACTTGAACCCACACTTAGTGTTAACAGTATTCCTTTGAAGGATCCTAGTAGGCCTTACCTTGAACTAGATCCTTTGAGCCAAAGTTCAACATGTCACACACACAGTAATCGATTTAATGTTTGTTTTTGAATCTTGATTCTCATGAACTTCATAGTCACGGCCTCACGACGGCCCTCACTTAGGTGAATCCTCCAAAGGTGTGTACCTTGCAAAAGAATGTCTCGCCTTGGATTCATTAAGGGTATAACCCTTCCTTAACCAATCACTTTCTTGCTGACTTGCCTTAGGGATGAGTAGGAGAGTCTAAGAGATAATCTCCTTTGATTAAATGAGTGCTGGAACGAGTCACGCAATGTGGATTGTTTTTACCCGTTGAACTTCCTTCATGGGATCTCCAATCACAGAAGACGGGTTACCTCCCTAGGTGGCTCCCTGTGGGCTTAAGCCCATCCCCTCGACATAAATTGGATCTAGCCTCAACGCTAGTCCAGGTCCCAATTAACAATTTTAGTATGGATCTAGCCTCAATGCTAGTCCTCAATGAATTCATTTCTTATATGGATCTAGCCTCATCAAATGCTAGCCCTAAATTTTCAATCAATCTAGATGCTTGACCGCTCTTCAACATATCAACTTGCTTGTGTGCGGTCTAGAACACAATCAACAAACTCCAATACACCATTATAAGATTTCATGTTATATTCAATAACTTCGCACATGTGGAATTTTCAAGCATCTTACTACACCTCTTCTCAAGAAATATTTAAGCAATATTCCCACAATAAATAACACCCCCATTTCTTATAAATATGTGAAAGATTATAAATCAAACCATCTATTATATTCTTCACTTGTAAGAAGTTGTATATACTTTCGAATTTTATACCGACAAGGATAATATCAAGCAATTAGAAAGTAGTAGATAGCATTTTGTAATTCTAAACCTTGCATAAATTTTTAATTGTTTTAGGCATATAATCACACTCCCTCTTATATTAAGTTATTCTCAATAAAGGTGACTAAAAGATGCCACTAAGTGTAAAGTAATACAAATTATTTGTAAAACCACAACTATGACATTCACATTAACCAATTAAGGAAAAATCGATTTCAATATTTATTTTATATGGGTTTTTCATATTGTTCAAACTCAAACAACACCAAAAACAATCCTTGATCCATTGCTTTTCTAGAACAAGACGACAAAGTCATAATCCACAATCCCACTATGACAAAATTCGCAAATGCCACTCACGCAATACTATAATAATAGTTTAATACTTTCATTTTTAGTGACTATAGAGGAAAATTCCCTTTCTTAAAATGTTTACACTTAACTTTCTTACAAAATAAGAACTTGATTACTAGTACTAAATAAATTCACATTACAAGTTTTGAAACTTACACAATAAAACTAAGTTGATCTTCCCCACAAGTTTCAAAAATTCAACTAATAAAATTCATAGTAAATACGAGAAAAGCAATTTAAACATATGCTCAAAAATTGTTGAAAAGCACAAAAGCATTTATTACCATTATTGAAAATCTCATTAGTCCAATACCAAGCTTGCAACCATAAATGTAATCATCAAAAGAGCTTCGAGATAGTGACAATTTATTTTCCGTTTTTCTCATCCAAACAAAGTAACTTTTTTTTTGTAAAATTGTTCCACCCTTAGGATATTGGTGAAGTAGTATAATGAATAAAACCAACAACCCTTTTGTGTAAAAGAATTGTATATATATATAATAAATAGAAAAATCTATTTAGCAACACTAAATAGGCCATTACAATAATTCAAGAGTTTTTACCTACATGACAAATGTGGGCATATGCAACATTGAGACAATGCCACTAGAAAATACCATGTGAATGTGAATCACATGAAAAACGAGAACTAACTATGCCATAAAGCAATGTCAAGAATTTTTTAAAATGTAACGTGTAAGTTGCAATAATGCAATGATTTGTGATTTATAAATATTTAATAGCCTAGATCTTAATCCTCATAGTAGGATGAGCCAACTTGATCTTATTACCCATAATGTATATTCCAAATGAGCGGAAATCAATGGAATAGAACATCAAAACAATTCGCTAACAACACTTTTCAAAGAAACAAAAGACACGCGAGTCACTTCTCAATCTATTTCCCTAAATTGACAAACTTAAAGAATATAAATAAAAATTTCAAATTGAATATCCATTACTCCAAGTTTGAAAACCTCTCAATATTACCCCCACATTAATGTTTAGGAAAAGAGTTTCTCATATAAATACAATTAGCTATCACAATGAATAACATAAACGTAACACATAATTATTTTAGAAATTTAATACATGAGCAATTGTCCACTTCTTAATGAAAATATTATTTGCTAAAAAAAAAAAACCGACAAATATACAATTGTGCATCTTGGTATTTTAATTAAGTTGGACAAGTACCACTACCACCACAAAGAAACTAGGTTTTGTAGCACGGTTTATTCGGGTTAAAAATTGATATATGCATTTTTTTTTCCAATTCGTCATTCCTAATCTAATACATGGGGAGGGGAATGAGACTAGATCATGGATGCGGTGTGGGGCATCTAAGATTTCTTTGCATGAGCTAGCCACCACTTGCTTTATACTCATTTAGTGAGCATAAAACCATTTTAGAGAGTTATAAAGCAAGGAAAAGAATTGATTGCAAAGATTTCCTCCTTCACATAATACACTAGATAACATAGGTTATAACCTTATCGAGTTTCTTATCCCAACGGTTTATCATATTCAAAGCAATTTGATAGCCCATGTTACAACATATTTATGTCATCGTAGAATAGATATATACTATTCTTAGTACTCAAAAATTAAGAAAACTTTAAATTTTTCCTTTTTTTTTTCCACCAACACCAAAACCATAGACAAACACCAACTCTTCCACTTAAGAGAGAGTTTTAATAAAATTTATAATAAGACACTCTTAAAAACCGACAAGTTGTGTATCAACCACCATATATGCACTCAATATTTAATCAAAATTAGACAAACAACAATTGTTGGCCTTGCTTAACTTAAGAATAATATAAAATAAGCAATTCTAAAGCACAAAACCCACTAAACATGTGGAACTTATCATTGTTCTTGAAGAATACCACTTTCATTAGCATACCTTCAATCAAAGGCACTTAAGATTTCACTCCCACGTGATTGACCATTTTAATCTTGTCAAATGGACATACTACTTTGTCAATTGAAATTCAAATATAGAATCAAAAGAATAGGGAAGTCCCACACTCATCTCCACAATTACACTATTAGCAAATATACCAAGAATCTCGACATAAAAAATGGATGAGAACACCTTGAAATTAAAATTACTTTTGCAAGATACAAACAAACATGATGAAAGGAACATAAATCACAACCAAACACGGGTAGTAAATATAAATATGATAGCACAACACTATTGTTTCGATTTACGAGGGTTAGCTATTAGCCTTAAATTGTTATAACTTTTATTCACAAAATAACATTTTATCACAAGAATTATTTGACCACATGAATATAGATATACAACAAATAAATCAAGAGTACGAAAATAGTATAAATAGGAAAGATGTTGCTGTGAGAATGAGAGTCGTTATGTCATTTCTTCATCGGCTAATATTCCTCCCCTCGTGAAGGTTCCACCGAGTATACTAGCCCCAAGATTAAACCCAAGAGCTCACAAGCGCTTCTCATCCATTTGGTCACGAACCGAGTTGCCCAATGATATAGAAATTAAGTAATATATATGGATACGTGGAACCAATTTAGCTCTCTTATTGAGTATCAACTTATTTCACACACACCACCCCCACCTTTATCCAAAAACCCATATATATAGGTCATTAGAATTAAAACCTCATTAGTATAAATAATGATAGAAATAAATCCCTTTTAATTTTGTAACGGAAAATAGTTTAATATACAATAAACTCTATAACGGTAAATGAGGTAAATAATGGTAATTAAATTGAGGTGTTATTATTTTATTTTTTATTAAAATGTTCCAACACACTGTTCACTCACCAGGGGCACTATTCACGCACGTTCATTTTTTTAATATTACTTTTGGAGAGTAGGAGTAGAAAGAAAGAATAGTTTAATGCAGTAAAGTTAGAATAGAGAGCCTGATTCTGTGAATTTTTGTAAAAGTGGCTTGTTAAATTGTAAAATGTGTTTTTGAAGTTAAATTTTGTGTAAAATTTGGTGCTCCTGATAAGGATGCTCTAATAAGAGCATCAATATGTGGCTCACCAAATGCTACTACTTTTAATTAAAGTGGCAACCAAAACCCTCAAAAGCACTCCAATATCAGCCTCTCTACTTGCCCTTTTTTCAATCTATTATTGCTATAGTAGGTTAAAAATTTTGGGCATGCACCTCTCCATTTTTTTAATTATTTTTGTACCATATCGCTAAAGTAGTAGTGTTTTAAAGGAAGGAAAATATTTTCATTGTGCAAAATTCTAACAACTTGCCATTTTCTTTCTTCTTTTCAAACCAAACAACGGAAGAGTTTTTTTTTTTTTTTTTCCAAATTTTTCTTTCCTTTCTTTTCTACAAATTCCAAATAAACCATTAATCTATTGTTGATAGGTGTTGAAAAGCACCCATCAATCCTTCCAATTTATGCTTTGTTAGTTAGGTTACGTAGTTAACTAATTAGCATTAGTTGGTTTGTGGTGTTTCAGGCCTTAGAAGCTCGAGAACTTGGAAAACGTGTTTTGGAGTGATTTTAAAGCGCCGAGGATGGGAAGATGTGCATAAAAAGGAGCGGAAACTCAAGTTGCAACATCTCTGGACCGGACCAACACTTTCCGGGACCGGACCAGCACTTAACATGACGAATCCTACCTTGTTCGTCCGGACGAGGAAAATTCTTTGTCCCACGAAGCATACCAGGGTTCGTATGGCTCCCGGCTTCTCATCCGGGACCACCATGTCTTGGTCCCAAAAAGCGAACACGGAAATCAGCTTTTTGGACGCGTTTTATGTAACTTTTAGGTCTCCTAGTATAAATAGAACATCATAACATAATGCTAGGGTTCCCCAACTATTGAGAGAGGCTACTTTGAGAGAGAAACTCATTGTTCTTCATGTTCTTCATTTCTTCGAATCAAAGCTCGTCGATCATCACCATGTCCGGCTAAACCCCTTTTCTAGGGGAGGATGAAGCTCTACACCAAGTAACCTTGCTTTTCTGCGTAGACTATGGTTATTATTCGGATCGGATTACATGCTAAGAATTTGGTTTCATATGATCAATGGAATTATGGTTTTATTCTTTCAATCTATTGCGTATTTGTATTCACGTGTTCAAATACCATAAACATGTAATTATTTTCAATGGTGTGATTGGAGTTCTGAGATGGATTATGCTCGTAAGACGGATCGTGCCGCAATAGTGAGACGCAGTCCGTCTTTGTGGGATAGTCCATGCCTTTTAACAATCGCTATAATTTCTTGACAATCATCGTTAGGGTTTGCAAGCCCTAGCGATAATATTTTGCGATTCGAATATTGATCATGTCTATGCGATGCTTGGTTATGCGGTACGAGCGGATTCTAAACCCTAGATCTTTTTCCCAAACAGTTTCATCTTTTAATTATTGTGCTCTTTAGTTTAATTATTCCGCAAACAATCAAACCAATATTTTTCCTGAATTGAACTAAAAGCTAATTGGAATTAACGCAACTCAGCCAAATTGTCTCCGCGGATCGACACTCGGACTTAGCCACTATTCTTCTGAGTAGTAGTTAATTCTAAGTAATTATAAATATATTTTTGACTCGGCACGACACGATCAATCGTCCTTCACCCTTCCTTCTTTCCAGTAACCTATTTTCATTGGGAAATCTAGTTTTGTTTTTGGGAGAATGAGTAGTATGACATCATATATTGACTTATTGGGTTTTAGTTATTAAAAACGGTATTATTAATATGTTAAAAATCGAAGACGTGACATTGTGAGTATGTTGTATTTTTTTAGGCGCGTAGCACTGGTGGTTCAATGATGCATGGTTAACCAAGGGTTTGTAGCCTAACGGTTATCTCCTGGTTCTCCCACAAGAGAGACTAGGGTTCGAACCTCGGCAGAGGCGTTTGGGATTTAGGCTAATCACTAACTCACCCGCTAACCCCTACTGATGTATATCGAATGGCAAAAAAAAAAATGATGCATGGTTGAATTACCTTTCAAGTCATCCTCTTCCTCTTGTGTTTTCTTCTTTTTCTCCTCATTATTGTGCATGTATGTTTGCTAAACTTTATATTTCTCAAAAGTAGCTATTTTCTGTATTAATTAGGTTTTACAAGTAGGTAATATGGGGAAATGGATTTTGATTAGAAAGATAATACTAAGGGTTTTTTATTTTTTTTTTTTTTTTTAATGTTAGGATGAGAACAGAACATATGGGTTTGACTAGGATGAATACATAAAGAATACTACTCCAAAGTTAAAGCTCAACCATTCCATTTCCTAGCACAGATTAGGATGCATAGCTGGAGTGTTTGGCGTGCATGACATAACATTCTTTTGAAAGCTTCATTAAAGAGTTATTCTATCATCTTTGTAAACTTTATTTTTTTGAAAGATGAAGTTGTAACTAAATTATTTTTGACTTGTTGGTGGATGTAAACCTATTAAGGGGGTGTTTGGGAGCCTCATTTTCATTTTCAACTTTTTAGCTTTTTGACTTTTTGGATTATGATCAGAATGTATTTTGAATCCGCTAGGAGTGTTTGGAGGATATTCGCAGAATGTATTTTGCAACATGATTAGTGTTTTGGAGATATGTGCAGAATACATTCTGCAGGTCTTTTTATTAATCAAAATGAGAAAAGTAGAAAATGAGAAGTCAAAAAACTCATCTCCCCCTACTTCTCACTTCTCTTTTCTATACTCAATTTTTTTTTTTTTTGATAACCGAGGAATAGCCCTACAATAGGCCACTAATTGGACCCACTGCACGACCCAAACCTCGGAGGGAGCTGGCGCAACCCACACCAGTCACAGCCCCCCGCTTAGCACAAGTACTCACCCTGTGGGGAATCGAACACCTGACCAAAGGGACTACCCCTAAAGTCAGACACTCGCCCTAACCACTGGGGCAACCCCTGGGTGTGTAACTAAACTCAAAATTTGAGAATCCATTTTCCAAAAATGACTTTTTGTAGGTGCTTGCCAAACATTCAAAATGTGAAAATGAGAATCTGAAAAAGGTGGTTCCCAAACAGGCCCTAACTTTAAATTTCCTTTACTTACTCAGAACTTCGAGTGTAAACCTGTTAACTTTAAATTTCCTTTACTTACTCATAGCACTTAAGAGTTGTAACCCAAGTATTTTCATTGGGAAGCCTAGTTTTTTTTTTTTTTTTTTTTAATGTTTGGATGAGAACATAACATATTGGTTTGACTAGGATGAATACATAAAGAATACCATACGATATGACCTCTATTTAACTACCCAAAAAATATTAAGGCTCTTCCACCTGTTAGCATTTGCAATTTATCACTGCATTATTGCTATTTGTTAACTAAATTATTGATTTGCTCACGATGGAGCCAAGGCAATAATAGGAGGGCGGGGTGGCCCTAGCGCCTCCAAGGTTTGAGTACTTCTACTTGAGTTCTCATGAGCAGTACTCCCTCTGTCCCTTTTTAAATGTTTAACTTTTCATTTTGGGCTGTCTCTTAATAAGTGTGTGGTTTGAAAAGTTAATGGGTAAAAGTTTGTACAATTATCATTTTGCCCATTTGAAAAGTTAGTGGGTAAAGAGTTAATGGGTAAAAGTGGAGGATAATTTTGGAAAGTAGAGGTAAAAGTTGATATGAAAAGTGAAAAGTGTAAGGTGGAGGAAAAAGTTGATGTGAAAGGTGTAATGATAATATTTCTTTAATACGTTGAATTTACGAAGTAACACACTTAAAAGGGGACAGAGGGAGTAGTACATATTTTCCAACAAAAATTCAAAAATTACACAATTGGCCCCTTGGTTCCTCAAATAAAATGTAATTACACAATTCATTTGCCATTTTTAATAGTATACCTTGAGACACGATGAAGTTAGTTACAGTATATGTTTCATTTGCAAATTTTAATCTTGCATTCCAATATATTTTTGGCAGGATTAAGTTATAGAAAATGAGCACGTAAACTTTAAAATACTCCCTCCGTCCCTTTTTAAGTGTAGACATTTCCATTTTGGGCTGTCCCTAAATAAGTGTGTGGTTTGAAAAGTTAATGGGTAGAAGTTTGTACAATTATCATTTTGCCCTTTTGAAAAGTTAGTGGGTAAAGAGTTAATGGGTAAAAGTGGAGGATAATTTTGGAAAGTAAAGGTAAAAGTTGATGTGAAAAGTGTAAAATGGAGGAAAAAGTTTATGTGAAAGGTGTAATGATGATATTTCTTTAATAAGTTGGATTTACGAAGTAACACATTTAAAAAGGGACGGAGGGAGTAGCATATTATAATTAGGGGAAAGTCTACAAGACATATCTCTTAAAGTTATGTACTATATGCACCTAATGTGTGGTCTAAATTATGCCACCTCATGATGATTCATAACATTTTGGTGTGTTTTCGTAACTTTTACACTAAAAACTCGCAACTTTTCAACAATATTATTCATAACATTTTCACTAGGAATCATAACATTTGCTTGTCGTAACTTTTCAACAACATTCATAACATTTTCAATGAAAATCATAACATATTTGTATGTATCGTAACTTTTATATTAAAAGTTGAAATATTTTGGAGCTAGATATGGTAAATACCCAAATAGGGGTGTGTATTGTAGCATTTCCCTACTCTATAATTTTTTTCCTTAAATCCTGGCCCCGTTCTTGGATTTGCTTTTAATTACAATTTTAGAGTGGCATAAACTTTGATTTTGTGTATGAAGATAACTAAATCTGATAGTCATTAGTACTAGTAGATGTTATGTTTATTACTCCCTCCGTTATAAATGCTGATCACTTTTGGAAATTCCAACTTTTTAAGCAGAAATGCAATAGTTGCATTCAATAAATGCATTCATGTTAAACAAATTCATTAATTTCCAACAATACCCCTATATTTTCAACTTTTGAATGAAATGATGGTTGGTAAATGGGTTATTTTGAAAGATTGAATAAATTTTGCTTTGATTTTTCAAAGAGGATTTTTAATTTGAAACACCCCAGAATAGTGCAAGGGGCAAGCAAATTAGGAACGGAGAGAGTATATTTTTCATAATCTCCCTCTCTCCCCCTTTTTTGATGATTAATTAGATCCTTCTAATTAAATGTTACGAAAACAAACATATAATGTTACGATAATTAATATGTAAGAAGTTGCATCTTAAGTATAAAATTTTAATCAACTTGAGATAATCGTGAACTGTTTTTTTTTTCTTTCCTTCTTTCTTTTTTGGAAGAAATTTTGAATGATTTGAAGGTAGGAAGGGTTTGGGTAGATTAATTGATGTAAGATTTAACCAAGTGGGGTTAGTTTAGTTGGCCAAGACTCTTGCATTTAAGTAGGAGGTCAGGAGCTCAAATCTCCTTATCTTCGTGTGGGTGTGTGTAATTCCCCTTATATTTGTTGAGTTATTTCTCTCCTTAATCAGGGTATTAATTGGTTTGTGATTGTGAATTTTGTTTCCAGTTTCTTGGGTATTTCTCCCCTTAATGGGGCTTTATTCGGGTTGGATAATTGTGGACTTTGTTTCCATTTTGATCATTGATGCGAGCAAATATCTAGAACTAAATCGTTTACAGGTTTTAGTTTCACAAATTCTATTTATTAATGTCTCCATAGAAAATTATGACACAACTTTCAAAGTGAATTTTTCACAGATCCTAATCAAAATCACCTTTGAGCCATACTTTTAAACATCGGCCGAGACGTACTCGGCCGGTTCGTATGATTAGATTTTGAACGTTCCGGTATGGATTTCAGATTTTGAACGTTCCGGTATGGATTTCAGATTTTGAACGTTTCGGAATGGATACTTACCCGTATAGCGGTGGGATGGAAATCGCATACTGTCTCGGCCGATTCTCGGTGCTTATCCATGTATCGCAGTCCGAATTAGGCCAAGACGACAACGGAAAACAAATTTCAAATTTTTTTAGCTTTATTCGTGTTGCTAATGATTTAAAAAAATTCACGACCGCAACACTTTATTCCCGCTACGTATGGTTCGATACACCTGCTAACGCGATCGCTACGTCTCCCGATACCGCTATTTAAAACTATGCTTTGAGCTCTTCCATACTCATCCCGAGCAAGATGACGAACACGACCACGAAACCTAAATCGAAATCACACAAGGATGTCGTTGAACCAACGAACTCCAAGCCCTAATTTCCTAATAACTATGACCTACAGTTCAACGAACTCCAAATCCTAGTCTCCTAATAACTATTTGCTCTATGGCCTCCACAATACTAAGGTTGCCGATTCGAGTAAAAGTCATAAGTAGGTTGAATTTGTCAATTTACTTCTCAAAATGATCGATTAGGGTCCAAAATACAGATTTTGAGTTATATATATATATATATATCATTTAGGGCACCATTAGTGCAATTGTTTAGCATGTCCCTTAATTCCAACTTGAATTGGTTCGATTAGGTCTCAGAGGAAAAAGTTGAGAATTGGGGGAGCAGAGGAAGAAGAAGAAAAATGGTACTTTCGTCTTGAAGCAAATAAGGGTGATTTTTAGTAGGGCTGTCAAAAAAAACCCGCGAACCGTGAATCCGAACCGGACCGTAGGTTTTGGATTGGGTCCGTGGATTAATTGTCCGGACACGGATTGAAAAATTAGAAAATCGTGCTTCGCGGTTCGGTCCATGGATTTTCATAAAAGAACCGTGGATAAACCGAACCGGACCGTGAAAATTTAATCAATACAAAAATATATATTTATATATATAATATTAGGATAAGAATTATAATTAAACATATTATTCTTAATTTTATACCTTAAATAGGTGAATATAACTGAAAAGTAAAGGTGCAAACTGTAATTAACAATTGTAATTTTGTTTGCACGTATATTAGCTACTCCCGGACTCGGGACTGGCTGTGGTGAAAACTTTTGTTTACTCGTTTTATATTATGTTGTTTCTGCATCTTTTTACTGCTGCTAGTGGTACTCTCTTGAATGTGAATCATTTTTAAACTGCTGCTAGTGGTACTCTCTTGAATGTGAATCTCTTTGAATCATTTTTAAACAATGTTGTTGGTGACTTGGTGTTGTTTTTTAAAACTTAAAAGCTACTAATGAATTTGTTCCAAAAGTTACATTGAGAATGTGAATGTGAAATATGTTTTTATTTTTTTTATTTTGTGGAATGTTATAATCCGTGGATAAACCGTGAACCGAACCGTGATTTTTTTGATTGTTTCGAACCGGACCGTGATTTTTTTGATTGTTTACAACCGACCGTACTTTTGGTTTGGACACGGATTGCCTTACATTGGACCGTAGACTTTTGGTTTGGTCCTCGGATTCATACCAATCCGCACCAAACCGGACCGTTGACACCCCTAATTTTTAGGCTAAAATAATTGTTGCACTCATACCCACTTAGGGAAAAGGAAAAAAAAAAAAAAAAAAAAAAAAGAAAAAAACCGGTATACTGCCCACACGTCCAATTAACTTGGATGGAAATTCTGACTGCTCACATTGGTCCACAAAACCACAAGGATGTTAAGTGGTGATAAATGAACGTAGAGGGGTAATCCGCAAATGACTACAACCCCAAGGCGTCGTTTGGATGATGGAGAAGGGACCCACTATTCAATCCGGGGGGATGAGGGGTTTAGCCCATGTTTTGGCAACCAATTTCGTCCCCCGACTAAATAGCCGCCGGCTAATTAATCAAGGGGAGGCCGGACTAAATACAAGTGGTGGGGGGGTGCTTGTGTTTAGTCATGGGGATGAGGGAGGTCGAATGACTTGGTTACCCCCAATCAACCAACAAATAGAGATCAAAATTATTAGATCTAGAAATTTCAGAAAATACAAACGATTATAGGGAAAAAAAATACGTATCTGGGTGACGGATTTGTCGGCCATCGCCGTTGTTTTCGTCGGACCATCGCCGTCGATTTAGTCGGATTTCCACCGTGGAGTCGTATGGTTTCTGGGTGGGTTTCAGGAAGCAGAAGAAGAAAGGAGGAAGAAGAAGATAGAAGATGAAGAAAAAGATGATGTATGGCTGTCTTTTTATCATATGGGTATTTAGTATAAAAATTACACTTTACCCCCCTATTTAATTTGGTAATGCTCCGAAGCCCTAATAAAATTAGTAGCTATAATAAATATATATATACTTGTAGGGCAAAACTTGATATAATAATAAAAGAGAGTGACTTTTTTTTTTGTTTTTAATAGGGCCGGTGGGTGCCTATACATATACTCCTTTTAGTGATATATATATATATATATATATATAGGAACCCCTTCCTATCCAAACCACTATCTACGGACCTAACGTCCGGACCTCCACCTTCCCAATTTTTTTTTGAAAATCCGAACCGTTAGATGTGTTTAAAACGTGTTTTTAAGGTCCAATGCGTTAGCGTTTTTGTGAAAAACTGCCCCGATCAAGCCCTTCCGGGTATTTTTTTTTTGCCAAATCTTTGCGTTGGACCTTAAAAACACGTTTTAAACACATCTAACGGTTCGGGTTTTCAAAAAAAAATTGGGAAGGTGGAGGTCCGGACGTTTTAAAATCCGGGAGTTTGGATTGGAAGTTTTTTGTATATATATATATATATATATATATAAAATTTTCTTATCCACACTCCCGGATTTAAGGGAAAATGGGTTTTTTTGTGTTGCAAATTATTTTTGGAAATCCGATCCGTCCAATGTGTTCGAAGGGTGTTTTCAAGGGTCCACGCGGAAAATCTTCAAAAAAATACCGGGAAAAGGCTTGATCAAGCGGTTTTCGCAAAAAATGTAAATATATTTTTTTAAAACCGCTGATCAAGCCCTTCCCGTATTTTTTTGAAGATTTTCCGCGTGGACCCTTGAAAACACCTTCAACACATTGGACGGATCGGATCGTCAAAAAAATTTTGGATCACGAGTGCGGAAATTAAAAGTCCGGATAAGAGGACCGGACCCTATATATATATATATATATAGAGTCCTGGTTCCGCCAGACACCCTTACCTTGCTTAGGTCCGAATTTTCACTTCCGGTCATTTGGCGGGATCCGAACCGTTGGATGTTTTAAAACATGTTTTTAAGGTTCCACGCTGGAAATGGGCAAAAAAAAACGGAAGGGCTTCATCCGAAAATTTTTTTGATAAAACCATAATTTTGGATTATCGAAAAATGCTCGGATGAAGCCCTTCCTATTTTTTTGAAGATTTTCCGCGTGGAACCTTAAAAACATGTTTTAAAAACATCCAACGGCTCGATCCTACAAATGATCGGAATTGAAAATTCCATTAAGACCTTGTCCTTGATCCTAATATATATATATATATATATATATATAAATTTTTGTTAAGTATAACAAATTAATTATTTTGAAATTATATAATTAATTTAATTAATTATCTAATACGGGCTCATGAAGGGCAAATATGTCATTTAACAGTTTTTTACATCATTCACCCTTCTTATCCCTCCTTTTTCATCCCTCATCCAAACCATGGACTATTTAATCCCTCATTCTTAACTATCACATCAATGTGGGCTCACTCTTCTTATTTAATCACCTCTACTATTTTATCACCCCTTACTATTTAATCCCTCTCAAACTAATACGTCATCCAAACGACCCGCAAGGGGTCAAAGTACGTTTTGCCCTTTCGAAATATTTAATCAAATGGGGCTCCATGTTCGCGCCATGGTTGTCAGAATTGCACGATTCACAATTGGATTCGCTATTTGATTCACGATTCTGTGCGAAAATAGGTGAATCAAGGTTTATATAGAATCGGAGGCGATTTGTACAATTCACGGTTTGATTCGCTATTCGATTCCCGTTTAAGGCAAAAACGATTCGAATCTATAGGTGAATCAAGGTTTGTCACAACGTGCATTCGACAATATGAAACCACTTTTGCTGTTTTGCCTTGTTTTTCTTATAGAAAAGTAAGAATATACTGGTAAGTACATATAACCATATTCATCATCCAATTGAGACGAATCTACATGGATATGTAATTTCACAAATCAATCTTTTTGGTTCTTGTATCCTCCAAATCATAGACCAAGGCACGGATCCGAGGCTCGGACTAACCCACATATTATGCCATATAAGCCAGTTTCCTATAATGGCCACAAGCTTTTATTGTGTAAGCTTTTTATAATGAATCTTTAACATCGATATGTATACATCCATGTTATTATCACGTGATCATCAATTTATAGTAGAAAACAAACTTAAATATGTAATTTAAGCTTAAATTTTTCAAAATTTCACTGTATCTTTATTATGTAGATGCATAGATACATATTCCAATGTATTTGTGAAATTTGGACCGAATCGATACGATTCACGATTTAGAAAAAGGTCAATTCGATTCTCGATTTGACAATCTTGGTTGGTGCCAGTAAAGGAAAGCAAAAATTTGGGTAGACAGAATTTCTCACAAAATATTAGATTAGATGGCACTGGAACAAATCCAACTCAGGTAGGAAGTACTACGCATTTGGAAAGTCCATAACCATGATAACCAACCAGAGCATTTTCCTCTTGCAGAAAGGGCCTTGTCTTCCATAACTTGAGTGTCCTGCTCTTTCACCACTTTCAAAGTTGGGACCGTTCTGATGGGAAGCCATGATTTACCTGCCATCAGAAAGAATAGAAAGAAAAAGCTAAAGGTTATTCCAAAGCCCAAAAAAAAAAAAATTACCATTATTTTAGGGGAAATAAACAAAACCAATCAAGGACTCTTGGTGCACAGGCTGCTTAATTAGAAAGTTTCACTTTCATTTCTTAGGCAGCCATGTCATCCCCTTCCCACACCGTAGGCCACAACCCTCGAAAACCCCCTCACTCACAGTAAACAGAGATTAGAATCAAAAGCATGTACAAAATTGCACGTCCAAAACATTTTGGCAATGCAACATAAAGAGAGTAATATGAACAAAAAAAAAAAGGCTACAGCATAGAGTAAAATAAACAACGAAAGCAAATACTAATATTTTTGGATTAAGTAAAACTAGCTAAAGGAGCACCAGAAAAACTCAAATAGATTTCTCTCAAGTATGGAGAAAAACTGATTAAGTTCTGAAATTGATCTTCAGCAAAACGTATTATTCCAGCACACAAAAATGAATAGCAGGCCATGTACAATGAATTTAGAAGAAGCAGATAAGAATATCATTAAGATCATGCAATATCTTTCTAAAAATTCACATGCAATCCACTAATCAGGCTTTCACTCATCTCGTAGAGAAATCGTTCATTTATCAGAAGTAGCATAACATTTTTCGAAGAACACAAAAAATGCCAAGTGAAGCCATCAATAACTTTCAATATGTTATTAAAAAATTGCTAAAAATGCTGAATAGCTAATGTTTCTTCTCCCTAGACACACCATGCATTCTCAACTTTGCCATCATAGCCATGATAAGGAACTTCAATCATGGGTCTTGGAAAAGGGCGTGCACCAAACTCTTCTGGAAAGAATTCAAAATCAGGTCCGAAGTTGAACTTAACAACGCAATTTGGTTGATTGGGAAGAGTATACATGGAAGCCGCCGGGTAGTATTGTCCACCATAGAGATCCTGAAATGCAACACCTTGGCATCTACCATTTTTAAAGAAAGATATTTCACTTCCTGCAAAGAAAAAGAAATGGCAAGCTTGGAATATTACTCAAGGTATAGAAAGAGAAAATTTCTAATCAACAACAAGACCAACGAATGACCCACAATTTCATGATGCATGATAGGAAAACAACCCAAACAATTCAGATGGTATGTAGATATTCATTTCCGTAAATTCTGAACTATATACCTGTGTGCAATACTTCGGATTACTTGCCCCAGGCCCTCAACTAAGGGAATGAGCACAATGGTTTGACACTGATAGTTTTACTCCTTGACTTGAAAGTATAGTAAACAGTTGGCAGAAACTAGTCTAGTAGTCTCTCTTTTCGTCACATAGCATTATGGACCCAGGAGCTGTGATTTCCAACTTTCTGTTTTCTATTTGACCAGTAGTTTTCAACTTTCCTTCGCATCTTACTGAATCTCACAAGAGACATTTTTTTGGACCCAGGAACTGTGATTTCCAACTTTCTGTTTTCTATTTGACCAGCAGTTGACTTTCCTTTGCATCTTACTGTTACAATCTCACAGGAGACATTTATTTTGTTCTGATCTCTGTCTATTGAAGAGAGATTTGAAATTCAGAGGTTCCATATGTTACTGGCCCATTGACAGAGGTTATTTGCTTTCTAGATAGCAATGAGCATTAATAAACAAACGATCACTTTTTAGTTACTCCTTCGATATAAAGGATCAGCACACACTGTTAGCTTAGGGCATCATCAGCTTGAACAAAGTAAAGAGCCCTCGCTGTAAGAACTTATATGCGACACATCCTATCTCAACAAAGAGGTCAGGCTTAGATTTTTAAAAACATACCTTGTCAGTTGCATGTACATTCAACTAATTCCATGCACAATTGACACAACCTAAAATATGCACCACACAGCTGCAACTAGTATTGTAATAAAGTTGAGTTGCAGATATCTACTAAGAGGCCCACCTAAACCAATGAATGTATCCCTCTGATGTGCATATGCAATACTGAAGAATGTAATATGTTACAATAAATTATCTTAAACACTTTGTAATCAAGCATGTAATTCAAAGTTAACAGTAACTATAAATCTAGAACAACAAAATTAGATATGGTTAGCCACTATGGTCGCCGGCTAAGAAGCACGGACACGGATACGGGATACGGACACGAGGACACGTTATTTCTTCAAAAATCAGGACATGGACACGTTGGGACACGTCGAATATAAATGTCATTGTATTATAGAGGTATGTGATGATTTCATATAAATGATGAAATCTTTATTTCTATCAAATTTAAGAACAATACAATGAAGATAAATTAGCAGTCCACATATAAGTATACATAAACTATTTATCGGTGGATATTTCCACTCATGGCCAAGTTTTAAAAATTAGATTTTAACCTTTTATGTGTCCTTAGCATGTTCTGAGAGTTTTGCCAACGTGTCCTAGAGTATTTATAATGTGTTTGAATAAAAGAAATGCAAGAAAAAAATTAGCCAAGTATTTAAGCATGTCCTACACGTGTCTGGAGAGTGTCGTGACTAGCAGAAAGACACGTGTCGGACACGGATACGTGAGGCCTGTAGACGTGTCCGTGCTTCTTAGGTCGCCGGTATAAGACTTGTGACATAAGTAGCACATATCGATAAATGGCCCTTCAAAAAACAAAAAAAAAATTAAAATAATGGAAGGCAAGGAAAAGTTAAAACGAACCAATCGGCACCCCTTTCTCCCTGAGTGATGCACATCCGACTAAAGTTGTCTTGACTAGCACAAAAAAAAAGGAACTTCAACAGTAGAAAAACAAAAAAGTGGGGTATACATCAGACTCAGCTGCAAGAGGGAGTAACAAGGGCCTTGAGCAGGGCGACACAGAAGCTTCCCCTTTACTTGAGAGCTTTACCAAGAGCAACAATGGGCAGGGGCCCTTCCCAAAAATAACGCGGAAAGTCCTGACCCTCTGTCTGGTTTTCCCTTTTCCTATGGATTGGGTGTTCTGGACCTCTGGAGAAGGTGCAGTCACGCATCGTACCCTTTTCGTCAGGTCCAAAGCATACAAAAAGCACTCTAAATTGATTTGCACTTGAATAAAAGTTGTCTTGCCTACTAGAAGATAAAACTATGCTGTTTAGGATCCTTGTGCAATGATATAACAAAATTGATGAGTAGCTAACTACTAGCTATCTACATCACTTTCCACATATGGCTATCCTTGGAAAGCTTAAGTAACTGATGTTAGACCACAGTTCATTCTAAAAGCTTAAGCTTCCAGGAAGTGAGTCCAACGTGGAATCCTGCTTAAGCTTAAGCGCAAACTGTGCCTTATACATGAAGTCTGAAGACGTATAATGCAAAGGGCAACATATGCAGACAAAGAGACTAGAAAACAAGACCTTCTAGATTCCAAAGAAACAAAAGAAAAGCTACCAAGCAAGAGATCACCTGGTGCAACATTACATCACAGTAGAACATTACATAACTATACGATGTCATGTACCTTACAAGGTACAACAAAACGGAAAAAATATCACGGTTTACAGTGTATAGTATCTGATTTAAAATTCATAAATGCTTCCACAGGCACTCCCCTTTGTGATTAGGGAAGTGGCCTCGTGTCCTTCTTCCCTCTTCATTCTCCCACCAGCCCTTGCTTTTCTGACTCATTTATCCTCCTTTTTTTCCCCGTATTAGCCTACCTTGAACTCTGGAGTACTTCCAAAATCAACTACAAGAATTAAATGTTTAACAATCAAAGCACCTTTAGACCGAGTAAGATAATAGGGAAATAACTGCATATCCCCATGCAGTTCTCTTTCAGAAATCTATGATGATAGGGAATAGGAGTTGTCCTTGAGAGAGTAACCTTCACGGACTTCCAGTGATATTCCCCAAAAGCCATTTAGAATCCTTGTTATTGCCTCTTTGTGCAGGACTTTTTTGATGACCAAGTACAGAAGAAAACCTGGTACAATTGGAACTGGATTATCCCGAACAAATACACAGATTCTTGGGGTTTAAACCACTGACACTGAGACTTAACTTTTGATGAGAAAATCAAGCATTCCAACTACCCAAATAGATTCTTCTACTTGCTAGTGGCCTCTTTATTGTGGCGCACCAGACACGGAGAAAGACATGCAGCGGCCACCTCATGGGAAAAATCTTGGAAACAAACTAAAGGGAAGTTCATGCCAAACAACAAGCAAGCACAGAAAAACACAACTTTATAGTTACTTTTGATGCAGGCGTGAATATAAAATAAAACCTAGCCATTTCCCTATTACTTATGCACATGTTATTCACATTTACACTCATTCAAAGTTCAAATTGACAGCCATTACAATAAAAAAATATGTTCACATAATTTTAAGTAAAATGCACCAACTTCAAACACATTACAGGCAAGCACTGTAAGCAAAAGAGCCACTTACCAGGTACTACTTTAGCGGGGTCTTCCTTCCCATCCGGCGCGCAAACGAACCTCTGCCCCTTATACCAAACGAAATGGGGTGGCTTCGGTGCATACAAGCTTCCCTCAGGCAAACTAATGTAAAACCCAATGACATCACCTTCCACATACCCATCCTCACCATATCTCTTTCTCACAGCCCTGTGTACCTTACTCCCATCAACGTCCCTATACCCGAAGCTATTCCCATCATACCCAACTGGTGCTTGCAAATCCCCTTTCTCATTCGACCACCCGAGTCTCGTATGACCCGTTTCCCCCAGCTGCACAACCTTAATCTCGAAATACCAAGCACCCTCCATAACCCCTCTAGTGGCTCTAACCATTCTATACCCTTTTGTACTACCAGCACTCAACCTGTCATCGCTCAATTCAACTTTCTCTGCTTTGTAAAGCCTCGACAAACAAATGGTTGTGTCAGGGCAATCATCGGTTTTATCGGGGAATCTCTGGACAGGAGTGATTAATACAGTGTCCTCCGGTTGTGTAGCATTGTGGTTATTAATGTTGTGATTGTTTTTACCTTTCTTTTTACCTCTTCGTGATGTGGGTTTCGTCCAGATATTGTTGTGGTTCTTCTTCTTGGATTTCTTCACTACTGTGGTTGTTGTGGTGGTGCTTTTCATCCTTTCGATCGGCGGTTGAGATGGTGTTTCATCATTTGTTGGCAAAGATGAGAGCTGTTTCTGCTTCTTCGGGGGAGGGTCTTCGTCAGCGTCGTCTTCTTCAGAGACTTTGGTGAAATTTGGGGAATCTATGAGGTCTTTTTCGTCATTGGGGAGATCTTCAGATGCAATAGGTTCCTCTTTTACGTGGAGAAGGGATTCGGTTTCCGTATCAGGAGTAGAAGTGAGGGTGGTGGTGACGTCATTGGTGGTTGTAAGGGTTGGATCGGCGACGCCAATGTCGCCGTTACGAAGGCTATTATGCCTGTACATTATGCAGAGAAAGGATAAGATGAGTAAATGTAGGTTGATATATACATATGTGTGTGTGTGTGTGAGAGAGAGAGAGAGAGAGTGGGGAAAGGTTGAGTTCTAGGGTTTGGTCGGTGAAATCGCCATGGAAGGAAGGAAGAGGGATCTGTGTTGTGTTTTTCTAGCCGGAGCGCGAGAGGAGGAGGATGAGTGAGAAGAGGCCATTGGGCTGGGTAGAGTTGGTGTGGAGTGGACTTTTGGAGTTGGATTAGGCTTCTCACTGACTGGGCTGGGTGGGTCCAGTGCTATGCTAATACTGGGCAGTTATTTGCCTTTATGTACGACGGGCAGTTGAAGTAGGCACTCCGTATTAGTCGTCTATTTTTATTATTTTTATTATTACTTTTTTTTTTTCCCGTTTTGTTTGGTTTTGTTTTGGGATCACAAGGCCCATTCCACTAATTCAAAAAATCAAAAAGTCAACTTATTACAAAAATCAAGACAATCACTCTCTCACAATATATTACATAAAAAATCGTGAAAAGTCAATAAGCCAAAAAACACCTTTAGTGGAACACCCCGTAATTAAACATTCTCGGCCAATCAAATGTAGTGGGGATTTCTCCTACCTCTTCTGCGACAACGGGAGATGGGGCTAATAGTCCAAATTTGAGAGCTCCCCTTCTCGGCAATTTGGTCGTCTCTCCATAGTGGGGATTTCTCCTCTCCTCTCCTCTTGTGATAGTTTTTTTTTTTTTTTTTTTTCTCTGTCTCAACCACAGCGTCCACCTCTCCTTGCATTGAACGTCTATTCTTCATGTTTTCATCCATTATGGTTTTCCTTCATCACGTTTTGTCGTGAGTTTTTTTTTTTTATATCTTGGAGGGTTTTTGTGGAGAGATTGTAGTTAGTTTTTTTTTTTAGCCCTGAAAAAGTGGAGATATTGTAGAAATCTGCTATTATTTGATGTTGGGTCTCCTTCTTCATAACGAGTCACTATTGTTTGACATTGGCTCCTCTTACTGACTTGTAATGGTGACTCAACTTTTTAGATGAGACAGTTGCTTGGCAAGTTGGAGCTTCTATTAGTAACGATTGGGTGTGACCCGTCATAACTTGATGTGACTCAGCATGACTCGGTAATGGGCTATCGTACTTTACATAGTGACAAGGTGACTCAGTTGTTGGTTTTGGTTGGGTTTCAATAGTTGCTTTTGTTTTCCTTTCTTTATTTATCGTGCGGTTATATAGTAATTCTCGAGTATATTATCCATTAGTCAATTCTTATGGGTTAATGTCCATTCCAGGCGTCATCCTCTCTTTGCACTACAACAAATATGAGCTTTTATAGCATAATTTCATAGCATTTTTTCAAGAATGCTATAATAGGTTAGCAATTATAGCATTCTTGGGTGTTAAAACAAAGAAAAATTGGGAATGCTTAAAAGATAGCGTTTAATCAAACTGACTATAGCGTTCTTTTCTCAAATATAGTGTTCTTTTCTAAAACACAAAAAACACAGCGTTCTCCCAAAACCCCAATCCAGCGCCAAGCATTCGCGCTCAAATACCCCCAAAATTTCTAATTCTTTTTCAGATCCCTCAGTCTCTCTGTACGACCTCTCAATAGCGCTCACGTACTCCCTCTCCTCCCCCCTTCGCCTCCTGAGTACGACACCCACCAGCGCCACCAAATCGCTGAAGATCGGCCATCTCGAACCTCCTAGCGTGGAATGCAATTCGTAGGTCTCTCTCTCTCTCTCTCCCTCTCTCTCTCTCTCTCTCCTACCTGATCGATGAATATCTACTTCTAATCAGCCGATTTCATCTATGTTCTGTAGTAGGAGGAGAATTGAAGGTATAATCGACCTATTGCAGCATTGAGGCAAAGAGAACCCAAACTGGAGCGAGAGCTGGTTTTCTAGGGCTTTCACCTTGAGTAGGCAGTGGCAGGTTTGTTTCTGTTCTTCAGTTCTCCTAATATCTAATCGATTTACCTCTACTTCACTTCTAATAAGACGACTTCCTTGATTCTTGCCCAAAACAATGCTAGGGTTTTACTCTTGGTATAATCATTTAAGGATTTGCCCTGTTGCACAGATTAGGGTTTGGATTTACTTTAATAGGGGTTTCAAAAAAGAGACTGGGGCTTTTTTTTCATTCATTCCACACTATTCATAGAATGAAGTAATGCTTCTTTCATTTTCAAAAGTGGAATCCCTCACTACGTTACGTGAAAACTTCCATATGTGTGAGATACTGGGCAAAGTTAGCTAGGTATGAGATATTGCGTCTCATGTCAAGTTGCATAAGCACCCATATGATATATAAATAGAACAATCAACAGTACATTATGGTTAAGATTTTCATTCCTAGATAGAAGAAAGAAGTATTTAAGATATGTGAAATTTAGCTTGCCATAGTGTCCATTTGAGTTTGAATTTGGAACTCTGTACTGCAATTTCCGGAATAACTGTTATCACCATGAGAATTTTCAGAGAACGCTGCAGAGATAGATGAGTCACTGAGGTATTTCCCCTTTTGTCGTCCAACTTGCGAATGGTTGAATTTGATTCAAGTTGTTTGGGGAGTCTTTAAATTAACAGTCTCTATTATGGTGTGTAACAATTCAGCAATTTGAATTTGATGGGCTTATAAGTACTTTTAATGTATTGTGCTGTAATCATGTTGTACACAGTGTGCAGTGTCGTAAAAGAAAAAGGTAAGGCTTTTTACGCTCCTTCCTTATAAATGCACACTCCAAATTTCATCCTTCAGAGTTTAGTGCTTAAAATTGCATTATAAGAAAGTGGGTGCAGCCCCGATATGGGTGAGCTAGCTTTTGATTAATAGGATTTGGTATTCTCTTATTTATTCTCCACAAAGATTACCCTCCATGTATATATGTTGCATTAATTGACTGATTTAAATCTCTATTCTAACCTGGGCACTTATGTCCATCTTGTGTGAAGAAATCCTAGAACCACTGGTTGGTATTGTGAATTGGCATTTCTTGTAGTGTGACTAACTATTATGCCTATCTTTTTGTTTCAAGGTCTTTTTTTAATTTTTTTTTATTGTTATTATTATCAATTCGTGCTGGTCTTTAGAAGTTGTACGACTTTTTCCTTTTTGTTTTTTCTTTCAGATACCGACGAACACTGCTGGTCTTATAGGATATAGGGCACATCCTTTTTGGGTCGAAGACGATGGGACTCCTCGGTGCTGTAGCTGCGAGCGAATGGAGGTTAGTTTAACTTAAATGCAATTGGTTTTTGGATTTACAAAGGCGCATTTCAGTCCCATTACACGTGCTGTTTTTATTCTTCCTAAATTTAATTTGCGTGTGAACCTTAGTCTTATCAGAAAGTATGGGATTTTATTCCCTTGCTGTCAAATTAAAGCATGGAGGTCAGTCCGAATGGCCATACAAATTGAGCTATTTCGGAACAAACTAATCAAAAATTACTTATTCAAGAGCCTGAATGTGCATGCTCATCCCAAGCAGTTTGTTCATTCAATGCTAGAATTAATGTAGAGGATCTAGGTGTCAATATATTATCTGAAAGAACTAGTAGAATGACTCCTTATAACAGAAGACTATGTAAGCATATTTGTTAACTAAAGTGTGTTGCTCACGAACATATAATTGCTCAACTTCACAGTTCACTTGTTGAGCAGTTTTTGATGCTTTCTGCTCAATAACTAGCTTGTGGTTTTACGCGGGTGTGATGTGGTTGTTACAGCAAAAAGCTTGTTCAGAAATATAGTGTATTCCCTAATCAGATGGAGACAAGTGATGTGGTCGTCCAGCCTCACAATTCACTTCTGACGCTCAAGCGACTTACATTGAATGCTGATTGCGTTGTTGTTCTTGATAATACTGCACTTAATAGAATTGCTGTTGAGCGACTTCATCTTTCAAATCCTACTTTTGCTCAAACAAACTCTTTGGTCTCTACTATCATGTCAGCAAGCACGACCACATTACGTTATCCTGGATATATGAACAATGACTTAGTTGGCCTTCTTGCCTCTTTAATTCCAACTCCAAGATGCCATTTCCTGATGACTGGATATACACCACTCACAGTGGAACGCCAGGTAAAATGTAGATTATTGTGTTTCCCAGTGTCAAGTGTGCTTGTGTCCATTTCTTGGTGGATCTTAGTTTGGATTGCTGTACTTGTAGACTTGTAGTGAGAACTGAAAGCACCCTCTAACATAATTTATAACAAAAATCCTTTTGATCCCATGCTTCTTTTACTTTCGACATGACTAAACATCGGTTCCCTCTGTTGAAACTAGCTTTGGTACTGCTTTGTGTTGGGAGAGTTTTTGCTCTTTTGTACTGAGAATGGTGACTTGCCTAATTTACTCAAAAACAGGTGGTTGCATTTGATGTCTGAAGTTGTATCCCAGAGGAAACAAAGTAAAAATATGGAATCAACACAAAATCAAGCATAGAGGTTTTCGATTTTCTTTAATCAAGGTATCAGTTTTCATTTCGATAATATATCGGAGCTTTTGGGTTGATTCAGATAAAAAGATGAATGGAAATTTAATATTAAAAAAAGAAAGAGAAATAATAGCATAAAAATACACTATGTGTCGCGGTTATGAGCAATTTTTATGTTTTCAGTGCATTGACTTGTTGTCTACAAGTCCGATATGTTCTCTTCTAGAGTGCTTCTGGTAATGGTAGTTCTTTTGATCTGTATGATTTTTTTGTTGGTAAATTTTTTTATTTTGGATTTCTATCAATTTGTTGCATTGCCTACTCAAATGATACCACGAGTGACCTGAGTATGTGGGATTGGATCATGGTTGTTTGCGATGCACTATCATGAGGCATCCTTTAGTGAGCCCATAGCCTCCCAAGTGGTGTATCTAATTCTCTTACAGTTAAACAAATGAAAGTCCCGAAGTCGTTCAGACCCCAAGAAGGATCCTCAGATAGAACCAGCAGTTCAAAAAGATGGACTGACAGCACACATCGCAGCATAGACGTTTACATTTTGTGAGCTTGTTGCAGCCACATAGACCTTTAGGCCAGAATGTCATCTGGGTGAAGGTGGGTTGGACGTGTTTACAAGGGGCGCTTAGCCATCTTATTTGTGATATTCATTTGCTACGTTTCAATATCCCTCAAAGAATGCCATCTATACTACATGATTTTGAGTGTGTTGACATGCGCTCGGTAGAAACATTGTGGTTATGGGATTCCAATGTTTTCTTCCAGTCTCCTAGGAACAGAGATGTTTTGGCTGCTTCGATGGAAAAGAAATGAATTTTTCTTCCTTGAGCTGCGCCCAAAGTTTCTATGAAGCATTCGAATCTATTTTTGTTTTTATTTGTCTTAGGATCTCAATTCTGCTATACCCAATCCGGAAGAGGCCTATTCTGACACTTATACGCATTGTGAAATTCACTCGTAACTGAAATTCACCCGTTGAATATATCTTTATTGTCTCTTTGGATTCATGATGTTTATAGTTATTAAATTTTTTCAGGAAACATTGGCCTGTGTTTTACTACCCTCAGAAGCCTCGTGTTACTACTTGAGCCATCGAGCACATTCACTTTAGGTAGCTTCCTGTCAGCATTGTAAGTACATGAGTATACATTACTCACTTTCTACCTCATTTCTGTGGTTTTTCTCACTTCTTACAATTTTTATGTATTTAATCTGCTCTAGAATGCCATTGTTGCCATTGCTTGCTATTTTGGATATAATAAAGAAGATTCGGTTGTTATGAACCAGTCGTCAATAGATCGTGGATTCTTGATCGCTTTTCTTCCATTCTTATAGGTACTTAAAGCAATTATAATTACCCTCCGACTCGAACTACTTTACAAGGGATGCGACATGGTTCTAATGATAAATTGGATGATGATGGTCTTGAACCTCCTTCTATTGACACACTAAATTTGTGAAATCTGAGTTTGTTTGGAATTTGGACTTCTTTGCCTCACTTTTATTGGACCAAAAAATGTTTAAGGTAGAAAGTTAATCCGGATCTTCCAACATAAAGTTCCATGGGGGCCACCTTATAAACACAATTTATGTTAGAAATACAATAAATTAGCGAGGTGATATTTTAGTATCGTGTAGTGCTCTAGTGTCTTTGGCATGAGAATAAAATAGTTCATTGAGCTCACCACTAGGACAGATACATGTATGCTACATCTCAACAAGGTATACTTAACATAGGTCCAATAAAGACCCAAACTCAAATTTTTTTGATATTGGTTCTTGTTTCTGCTACTATCTTTTGGCTCATGGTTGTTGCCAATGTTTTAAAAATTGCTAGGCACTAGTCAAGTGAAAGAAGGGCCCCTACCGCTGTAGGGGGTGTAATTCCACGTTAGCCAGTATCACGTGCAGGCTTGGCTCGACCCTAAATCTGCAAGACAAAGAATAGGTTAGAGCACCCTTGCCTCTCGTTGGCAAAGGCCCTCCGATGCTTAAGTTAGTACTGGATTACTAATCAAGCCAAGAACACAATGCGTATAACTGGGTGTTACAGCGTACCTTTTGTCATGGTTGTCGCCTTGTATTTATAGGTGTAGACCTTCATCATCTTAGGCATCTCGTGCCCCCTGTTTCCTACTTTCTTTAGGAAACCTTCTCCTAACAGGACTTTTCCTATTAAGAGATAACTTCCGTATCCTGCTAGATTTCGTCTAGCAGAGGTATTTCTTCCCATATAGGATTCTTTCCTATATGTGGTATACTCCTAATCACGTTAGGACTTCCCATATTAATCCCTTTCTCTACGGGATTGCTCCTTATCTCATAAGGGGCCACTGTGGAATATTCTGGAATGTCTCACCGCCTTATTCGTGGCGGTGCCGAGCTTCCTCATAGCTCGGAATAACCCGTACATATCTCAGCTTATTACGCCGAGCTGAACTATGTATTCCCGAAGGTTGTTTAAGCTATACACGTAGCCTGTCCAGTTCGGCCATACCAGGGACACCTCCCTATGTCCTATGCCGAACTGGTGCATCCTGATTTAGTAGTTTGCTTGATTATTCTGACCTTTTTCCTGTTTAGTGCAGCTCGGCACAGGGCCTAAGGACTCCCTATGTGGTGCCGAGCTATTCACCCTCTCGTGGTGACCGTTATAGGCACGTCCTATGCCTAGTAGTAGGGTAATCAGACTTTACCCTCTCCAATTGCTCCCCAGCTCTGCTGCTACTGTCATTCATCAGTAGTGCGCAGAGCTTCAACGGTTCCTGATGCATCTCCTGCACGCTTCCCCTCCACGTGGGGGTAACGCTGGAAGTAATCTTAATCCCAATCTTGCCACTGATGCTAGTCAGCACGGTGAAGGGGCTTGATGCCTGTTTATCATTTCTGTTTATAGTCTGAACTTCATTTGTGGCCCTGCGTGGTCCTGATCGGCCGGGTGTGGCCTCTCAAATACTTTTTCAAGTTGCTCGTACTTACTTGTGCTTTGTCTGTTTCTTGCATTATAGATTTTCTGTCAAGCACCTAAGTGTCTTCATACTTAGTCGTCTAAGTTTCCTCGTACTTAGGACCCATTGCAATATTCGTTGCAAGTCTAAGTTTATTCGTACTTAGTGTTTTGGTGCACTGTTCGTTGCACATCTAAGTCTCCTCATCCTTAGAATAATTTGGCAATATTCGTTGCTCCGCTAAGTGTGTTCGTACTTAGAGATCCCTTGCATTATTCATTGCAAATTCCTAAGTTTATTCGTACTTAGAGATTCCTTGCATTATTCGTTGCAAATTCCTAAGTTTATTCGTACTTAGAGATTCCTTGCATTATTCGTTGCAAATTCCTAAGTTTATTCGTACTTAGAGATTCCTTGCATTATTCGTTGCAAATTCCTAAGTTTATTCGTTTAGAGCTTTCTTGCATTATTCGTTGCAAATCCCTAAGTTTATTCGTACTTGGGAAAATTTGGCAATATTCGTTGCTTATCTAAGTTTTTTTCGTACTTAGAGATGGTATCGGAGCACACATATTCTCTGCTCCCCCAACTTTGCGGGATGTCATCTTCCACTCGTGCATGCTCCTGGATCCTTTCCATAAGCTTGGCCACGGTTTTTACTTTGGATGCATGGTAAGTGATTCTCGTAGCTTGCCGTGTATGGGCAAACTTGTCTTGAATGTTGCCGAGCGTACTCTTCACCGAGCTTTCAATCTCGTTGAAAGTTTCCCGATAACGTTGGAATATTGCCGGAGAGTCTCCTCGTCCCTCCGTCTCATAGAGGTCGGTGTATCAAAAGTCTTTGGTGCCGCTCGGGGTGAGGAACCGAGCAAGAAATTCTCGGCTAGTTGAGCCCGGCAAAGACATGATAGACCCTTCGGGAGCTTGTGGTACCAACTCGGGCCACCTTCCCCAAGGCTGGATGGGAACATTTTGCGAAAGCGGGCATCATCCCGCTCATGCATGAACATCGCTTGTTGATAGTGTTTGAATGTGGGCCACCGGATCCGTCTTGGTTTCGTAAGAGATAAATGCTTTGAGTGCTTAACCCCGCCTCGGTGCCTTTTCTCGCTTTCGGATCCGGTGGGCCGGTGGTGACTTTGAGATCGGCCTAGGGCTTCCCGGCCGCTTCTCGTGCAACTTTAGGGCCTTCATTAGCTCGGTCGGCTTCTCTTCGTCTCGCATAATGCTCGGGGTGATGCTCGTTGGAACCCGATCTCTCGTAGATCTGTCTCTCGGCATGTTTTTTTCTTTCTTTCTTCCCAACGGAAACGCTCCTTTCTCTCCTTTTTCGTGGAGAGATCGCTCGGTCCGGAGACATCGTTATAGTGATGACTCCTTTCTTGCACGGATCTCGTCCCGTGAGCGTAGGTCCTTCTCTTTTTCCCGAGTTGCTTTTTCAGTCATGAATCTCTCGCTCTCGTCGAGTGACTTCACGGGCCGCTCTTCCACCTCCTTCCTTCTTGGAGTGCTCAATAAGGGTTCGAAACCACCATTTTTGATGTTTTCTAAAGGAATGAAGCTTTTGTAAGATTTCCCACTGACGGCGCCAATTGTAGGGGGTGTAATTCCACGTTAGCCATTATCACGTGCGAGCTTGGCTCGACCCCTAAATCAAGACAAAGAATAGGTTAGAGCACCCTTGCCTCTCGTTGGCAAAGGCCCTCCGATGCTTAAGTTAGTCTTGGATTACTAATCAAGCCAAGAACACAATGCGTATAATCGGGTGTTATAGCGTACCTTTTGTCATGGTTGTCGCCTTGTATTTATAGGTGTAGACCTTCATCATCTTAGGCATCTCGTGCCCCCCTCCTACTTTCTTTAGGAAACCTTCTCCTAACAGGACTTTTCCTATTAAGAGATAACTTCCATATCCCTCTGCTAGATTTCGTCTAGCAGAGGTATTTCTTCCCATATAGGATTCTTTCCTATATGTGGTATACTCCTAATCACGTTAGGACTTCCCATATTAATCCCTTTCTCTACGGGATTGCTCCTTATCTCATAAGGGGCCACTTTGTGGAATATTCTCGGAATGTCTCACCGCCTTATTCATGGCGGTGCCGAGCTTCCTCATAGCTCGGAATAACCTGTACATATCTCGGCATTATTACGCCGAGCTGAACTATGTATTCCCGAAGGTTGTTTAAGCTATACACGTAGCCTGTCCAGTTCGGCCATACTAGGGACACCTCCCTATGTCCTATGCCGAACTGGTGCATCCTGATTTAGTAGTTTGCTTGATTATTCTGACCTTTTTCCTGTTTAGTGCAGCTCGGCACAGGGCCTAAGGACTCCCTATGTGGTGCCGAGCTATTCACCCTCTCGTGGTGACCGTTATAGGCACGTGCTATGCCTAGTAGTAGGGTAATCAGACTTTACCCTCTCCAACCGCTTAGGCGACGACTAGTACCCATTGTTTTACTATTGATAAACCATGTTGCTTAGCCAATGATGAAATTTTCTGCATAGAGAATAAAGGCTTGGCAATCTTCTCAAATGAGTTTGTATACTCCGACGTTTATGAAGTTCATTGGTTGGAAATTTTGATTGTCCATTCAAATTGAATTTTTTTCTTCTTTTACATGTAGGTTTGTGGGTTGAAGGAGAAGATTGGTGTTCTATGACTTTTTGTTGAAGATATAGAGATATGAACATGTGCGAGTGCTGGTTGGACATAGTTGAAGACTTTTCCTTGACATATATTACTTTCTTTTTGTTGTCAAGTCTTGTAGTCTACTTTTGGGATATAGATGTCTAGGGTGCATGTGGACTCTAATAATTTCCTTGTATTTAGAGTTAATATAGTACTTGATTTTGGTATGTTTATAAATGGATATTCAGTTGCTCTATATACATATATATAATTTGGCGTAAGCTTGTTTTGATGTTGAAAGTGTTCGGGACAGATTTATGCTATTAAAAAATAGCTCCTAAACATTATAGTATTCTGGGGAGCTATTAATAAACCCTCAAATACAGCGTTCCCAGAAGGCTATTAAAAAGTATGTCAAACATAGCGTTTTAGAACTTCAATTGAAAACTTCACCTGATATAGCATGCTCAAAATGCTATTGATAACAATATCAACCACAGCATTCGAAAAATGCTATGGAAAGTATGCCAAATATAGCAGTCCAAGAATGCTTTAGAAAAACTGAACCCTTTTATAATGCCAGCTAACACAGCGTTTTCCAAAATGCTATGTATAACCTTTCATAGCATTTTTCACCTGCTATAAAAAGTCACTTTTCTTGTAGTGTTGGCTGCTATTATTTTATCTTGGAGGGTGTTTGTAGAGAGATTGTAGTTTTTTTTTTTTTTTTTTTTTGAACAAGTGGAAATATTATAGAGATTTGCTATTATTTGATGTTCGGTCTCCTTCTTCATAACGAGTCACTATTATTTGACATTAGCTCCTTTTACTCACTTCTTGTGGCGACTCAACTTTTTAGATGAGACAATTACCTGGTGAGTTGGAGCTTCCATTAGCAGCGACTGGGTGTGATACGCCGTAACTCGATGTGACTGGTAGTAACTTAGTAACTCGATGTGACTCAGCATGGGGTGGTGGTTGGCCAGGAGGCAGGAGTTGATTATTGTGAATTTTCTGTATGAACTTGAAACTTTAAAATTAGTGAAATGTCACTAATTTTTTGGGTCATCGGAAGTGGTCGGCTAGAGGTGAGGTGGTGGTCAGTCCAGGAGGCAAGAGTTGATTTTTGTGAATTTTCTTATGAAATTGAAACTTTTAAAAATTAGTGAAATGTCAATAATTTTTTGGATTGCCGGAAGTGGTCGGCCAGAGGTGAGGTGGTGGTCGGCCAGGAGAGAGGAGTTGATTTTTTTGAAATTTCTATTCGAAATTAGAACTTTTAAAATTAGTGACATTTCACTAATTTTTGTTTTGTCTTTATGTTCGATTGCCAAAGTTCCTTGTCCTTCCCTTTAAAAATGTCAAATGTTTTGTCCGAGGTTTTCCAAATTGGGGTTTCTATAACACTCGTGCCTTACTTCACTTATTCTAAAACGTCATGTGCCTCACACCACGTGTTCCAAAACCATGACGCGCCTCACATCACGTGTTCCAAATCATCACGCGCCTTACATATGAGTTCCAAAATCATTACGCGCCTCACATCACGTGTTCCAAAGTGAGCCTCACATCACGTGTTCCAAATCATCACACGCCTTACATATGAGTTCCAAAATCATTACGCGCCTCACATCACGTGTTCCAAAATCATCACGTGCCTCGCATCACGTGTTCCAAAGTCATCACGCGCCTCGCATCACGTGTTCCAAATCATCACGCGCCTCGCGTCACGTGTTCCAAATCATCACGCGCCTCGCGTCACGTGTTCCAAAACCATTACATGCCTCCTATCACGTGTTCCAAAATGAAATTCCTATTTAGCGATACGAATAATGAAGAAAGCTAACTAAAAGAAATCGAAAAGCGATAAACAGTGAACACAAGGATATACGTGGAAAACCCTTTAAAAAGGGTAAAAACCACGGGAGGAAATCGACGCACTAAAAAATATCATTGTGCAGTTACAAAACAATCTTAACTAACATAATCGTGAATCCTCACCGACTAACCAAAGACTGTTTTGCCGAATCCACGTACACCGCACCAAGTGGTTGATTGCCGCTGCCTTGAATCCTCAAGTCCTCCAAGATACTTCTGGAATCCACCGGAAGAATGATCCAATTTGTTGAATCGGAAGATAGACAAACTTCTTGGAGTTAATAGAAAAGCTTGGTGATCATATTGATCATGTGTACTCCAAGAAAAAAACTCATACTGCCGTCATACTAATATGAGACCAAGAATTGCTCTGAATATTTTTTTTCCCCCGAAGTGATACACGTCAAGCTGCTGGAAAAGTTGATATATATAATCTAAACCACAGCCAACATCCAAAGTTACTAAACCAAAAGAAGTCCCTTTTCATTGCCTTTTCCATTTTTAAAAGGATTGCTGCAAATCATTCCATGTTGAGAGCACGGCTCACGGTTTGTAACGGCATAATATATAATCTTCCCTTATTGCGGATATCAGCTTTGACAAAATTATAGAAATACTAATTCCCTTCCTTCCATGCTAACTACCTTACCAACCTATATATTTCAATTACACAAAAGATTTGATTCCCTCCACTTCCTAAACAGACACTCTAAAAATATGAGAAAAAATAAAATACAACTCAATAATTAGGGATACAAACAAATGTGTGTTTTGTCGTGGAATTTGCCAACACAGACAGACCGTGGCCTATGGTCCTAACAATCTACCCCTTTGGCACTTCCATGACAAAACATACTATCAATAAAAATCTATCCCTAATAGATTGTCGTCACGACCTGCGAAACTGCATAAACACTAAATACACAATCTGTTAATCAATAAATTACTCCCCCTTTTTGTCACGGAAGGACAAAGGTAGAGTTACTAAACAATTGGCACCATTAACGAAGCAAATAAGAACTAATATGGCATAAATAATCAAAGAACTAAATAAGAAGCAATATGGCATTAAAAAAAAACGCCTTTCCTGTTAGAATGTTTCCAATTATCAAAAGGGCTAAATATTGTAAAAAAGGAAAATATATGGATGGAAAACACTTGTCTTTTCTCTGTTGATAGCTCCCATTTCCCAATTAAGGAAAAGGAAATTGTGAAAACAAGAAATAAGATATTAGAATTGATACTACTGCCTTTTTAGCCACGTATGCTCCTTTTTACTTTTGCCCTTTATTTTTTTTTAAACGAAAAGCACAGTAACATGAGATGATGCAAGGAGAGAAAAAAACAGTTGAAATGCCCGAAAACAGTTGAAGTGTTGGTTGGAGGAAAAGAAACAGTGAAGGTGCTCAACACTATGCTCAAGCACAAAGTGAAGACTATCAAGCATAATTCCGAATTTTTTTTTTTTATAAATATGGTCCGACAAAGCCTTGAAATTAAAAGGAACACCAAAATCATGTGTCACATCATCAATTTGATTTAGGTAGAAGCACATGCCTATAGGACTTGAGTTACAATTATAATTAGCATGCCTATGCAAATCAAATAAATTCAATCGAGGATCCATTGAAGAGTTGAATGTACCATGACACATGAAACTTCTGACATCGGTGAGTGTGTGTCACACAACATGGGAAAGTAAGACCACCATCCAAGCAGCTGAAAAATTCTCATGTACCATTGGACTGTCACGCACTCTCCCCCTCACGAAGTCAAACCAAGCACTCATCGATACAAATTTTGTGGCACCGAAAATAGACAACTCCTCCTCAACTTAATATTTAATATTTGATAGAATAGCATAGTCGTGTTTTCGCTTTTACCCCATTGCTGTTTGACGCGAATATTGGGAGTAAGAGTACCTCATACCCAATGCCCGGTTACTAAGCGAATGGTCCAATCACGAATGCTTTCACAAAGTCTATCCATCTTTTGACGCGAACACTCAGAGGTAGAGTACCTCACCCCGATTGCCCGGTTACTCAATGAACGCCCGGATAAGCATATATATAGATATTTTTTTTTAACTGTACTCCTTTTTCTTTTCTTTTTTTTTTTTACCTTTTTTTTTCAACTGCACTTAATGAACCATTGTATCAAAGAAAATGATGCCAAAAAAAAATGGTCAATCGCCCAGAGAAAAATACGAGAAATATCCAGGTGCATGAGAAGCCAACTTGCCTTGTCAAGTAATCTCTTTAACTGTGATGTGTAGAAGTGTAGAGGAAGTAGTCGCAGAGACATCTGTCATGACACATTTAATTCTTAAATACGATGCACAAAAGAAATTAAATAATATGCTCATGCACCATCAAAGATATTTTGATACTCAAACCCCATAACATCAAGTTCAAACCGTAAGGCAACCACAATGTGACAAGGATAATGTGCTTAGAAATTTTCATATATTTTTTAAAATAAAAATAAAACAAAATCACACAGTGGACACATTTTTTTTTTAAGAAATAATCAATCTATATATTCTTTTAAGGAATTTTAGAATATTTGAATGTTTTTTAGATTTTCATAAGAAAATACATACTAATGAAAACCAATAGCAATAGATAGATAAAACTAGACAATAACAAAAAAAAATTCATAGCACTAGGGATAAGATAAGCAGAGATGACCATCCTAGACTATGGAAACTACATGAAGCCTTAAAAAGCGAGGTCAACTCCCCCAGATGATCCTGTGTCAGTTAGAGTATCGGTATATATATCTGCTCGATGTTTCAAGTCCGACTTCCTCACCCATATAAGTCTAGTTTTTACCTTTTCAATTTTTTCAACATTTTTGCACAAATGATTAGGATTAACATTCAAATTTTTTCCATGAGGACTCACCGTATATCTCGGCTTTTGGGTTCTACCCCCATAATTATTAAAACTGTAATATTGGGAAAAGGCATTAGGGTTCTCATAAAGTTTTATGCAATTAGGTCGAGTATGACCCTTCACTCCACAAAAATGACATATAGGGATAAACTTGATATAATCACGATAATATGCTAAGTGCGTGTATGTAGTATTTGTCGCATGCAATTTCCTACAATGAGGCCAAGTGTGTCCTTTGACTTGACAGTAATGACATGTAGGAACGAATTTCTCTAAATTAGCCTTTTTAATATTAGGAGTCTTTTTGGTTACATTCTTGGCAATATTTATAGTGTGAAATTTAGGTGTTACCTCTTTTGGTTTAAACTCGTCCACTTTTTCTCCATGTTGTTTTGAGGATGAAGCTTCATAGAATCCAAGTCCTGTTTTGTCACTTGTCGATCTTTGTATGCTGAGAATATCATCCAATGTCTTTGACCCTGTATTCAAACGCTCAAATAGAACATTAGCATTATCAATTTCAGTGTTTAACATTTCTATTTTACCTTCGAAGGTGGTATTTAAATCAGTCAAGACCCTGTTCATTTCTCGAAGACTCTCAATCTCCTTACTCAGCTTTTCTTTCTCATTAGTGACACTACTCAACGACCCTTGCAGCTCTTCAACTTGCTTTTTAACTATCACTAACTTTGTGTTGGAATTTTTATATTTTTCAGCCAACTTCAAATTTGTCTCACTAATCTTCACACTCTCTTTATAAAGCATATCATAAGACTCTTTTAACTCATTAAAACTCAAAACCTCATTACTATCCTCATTTTCACTCTCGTCAGAGGATTCCTGCTCACTAAAGTTTGATTGTAAAGACGCTCCAAAAGCGATAAAGTTTGTGTTATCTACATGTTCTTCCTCAGAGTTGTCATATTCACTGTCGTCATCCCAAGTTATATTGGCCTTGAAATTCGTCTTCTTTTTCAATTTGTTTATGCATTCATTAGCAAGATGACCATAACCATGACACTCATAACATTTAGGGCCTGCAGGAGGACCTTTTATCCCTTTCTTTTCTCCACTACTCGAAGACTGATCACTATTTCCTTTGGTTCCAGATTTCTTATTCCCATCACTAACAATATTTTTCTTTTTAAAAAATTGTTTGAATTTTTTGGCAAACAAAGCCATGGCTTCAAAATCATATTCCTCATCACAATCTGAATCTCTGAACTTGGATTGAGAACTTGCAAAAGCAATCGGTTTAGCCGAAGATTTAATTTTTGATTTCTGATACTCAGGTTGTAGCATATCAACTTCATAAGTCTGGAGGAGGCCTACCACTTCTTCGACGGATTTTTCCTTAAGTTTACGTTTACCCTCAAGCATAGTGACCTTTGTCTTAAACCGTTCTGGCAAGGATCTCAAAATTTTCTTAATAACTCTAAAAGGAGGGATAGGTTCACCGAGGGTTTCGCAACTATTAACAATAGAGATCAATTTAGAGTAGAATTGATTAAATGTTTCGTCTTCTTGCATTCTAATAACTTCGAATTCAGTAGTGAGCCTTTGTAACTTAGATTGTTTGACTACATCCGTACCTTCATGACAAGTAACTAAAATGTCCCATGCTTCTTTAGCAATTTCACAATTAGCAATTTTACGGTGTTCAATCACATCAACAGCACTAAATAAAATATCTAAGGCATGATTATTTGCTTGTATTCCTGCCTTTTCTGTGGGAGATAACTCAGCAGTGAGTTTAGGGACCTGTTTTTCTTCTACGGTTTTTGTGGGATAACTATATCCCCTAACGCAAGAATTCCATATTTCCTCATCAGCTGATCTCATTGCAGCTTTGATTCTAGATTTCCAATAATCGAAATTTTCACTATCCAAAATTGGTATACGACTAGATATATGAGTCATGTTTGTGTTCATTGTTACCAAGGATCTGCTCTAAGAAAAAAATTCTAATATAATGAGCGACCCGCTTTGATACCAAATGAAATTCCTATTTAGCGATACGAATAATGAAGAAAGCTAACTAAAAGGAATCGAAAAGCGATAAACAGTGAACACAAGGATATACGTGGAAAACCCCTTAAAAAGGGTAAAAACCACGGGAGGAAATCAACGCACTAAAAAATATCATTGTGCAGTTACAAAACAATCTTAACTAACATAATCGTGAATCCTCACCGACTAACCAAAGACTGTTTTGCCGAATCCACGTACACCGCACCAAGTGGTTGATTGCCGCTGCCTTGAATCCTCAAGTCCTCCAAGATACTTTTGGAATCCACCGGAAGAATGATCCAATTTGTTGAATCGGAAGATAGACAAACTTCTTGGAGTTAATAGAAAAGCTTGGTGATCATATTGATCATGTGTACTCCAAGAAAAAAACTCATACTGCCGTCATACTAATATGAGACCAAGAATTGCTCTGAATATTTTTTTTCCCCCGAAGTGATACACGTCAAGCTGCTGGAAAAGTTGATATATATAATCTAAACCACAGCCAACGTCCAAAGTTACTAAACCAAGAGAAGTCCCTTTTCATTGCCTTTTCCATTTTTAAAAGGATTGCTGCAAATCATTCCATGTTGAGAGCACGGCTCACGGTTTGTAACGGCATAATATATAATCTTCCCTTATTGCGGATATCAGCTTTGACAAAATTATAGAAATACTAATTCCCTTCATTCCATGCTAACTACCTTACCAACCTATATATTTCAATTACACAAAAGATTTGATTCCCTCCACTTCCTAAACAGACACTCTAAAAATATGAGAAAAAATAAAATACAACTCAATAATTAGGGATACAAACAAATGTGTGTTTTGTCGTGGAATTTGCCAACACAGACAGACCGTGGCCTATGGTCCTAACACAAAATCATCACGTGCCTCACATCACGTGTTCCGAATCAACACGCGCCTCGCATCACGTGTTCTAAAATCATCACGCGCCTCTTCATCACGTGCCTCACATCACGCGTTCGAAAATCATCACGTGTTCTAAAATCATCACGTGTTCCAAGTTGTTACGTGCCTCACATCACGTGTTTCCAAAATTATTATATGCCTCACATCACGCGTTTCCAAGTTGTCACGTGCCTCACATCACATGTCTCCAAAATCATCACAGGTTCAAGAACTTTTCACTGCCTTTATCGGTAAACCAAACTCGTAATCAACTAATTTCTTTCCTCAACTTGAATCACGAAATTAGTGTTCTTGACAAGGGGCCATTCGAAATTTTAGGGTAAGTCACTAAATTGCAGTTTAATCTTTTCACTGGTTTTCGTGACTATCACTACTTTCATCGAAGGTTCTTGAGTAAACAAATACCTTCATTCGCTTGGAGCTTTCCTCGTCTCTGTGGGTAATCTAGAACATAACGGGTTTCAAAAATGGATTCTTGACGGGTCAAAACTATATATCTGTAGACACCCCAATTTGAACCCATGAAAATCTTTGGCATTCCCGATGATGAGGAGATACTAACGACATCGCGATAAGGCTTGAACAAGGTCCCGAAAGACTCACGACCCCTCGTCCTCCCAAAAACCCACCCAAAAGACCAAAATAAACTCCAAAACCTTCAAGGAGATCAAAAACCCTCAAAAACACTTAAGCACTCAAGTAGCATGGGCGGGAAATAACCAGCAGCATTTCTAATCTTGAGTAATCATTTCATTTTTTATCCTCCGGCAATTTGGCCTCTTAAACACTCAACCTCACATGCCTAATTCATCTATTACACCTAAATTACACCTAATATCCCTAACCCAAGTTACAAACTCATTTTTCTCCCCAAATCCTCTCTATAAAAGAAACTCATTTCTTCATTTTTATCTCTCTACAGACTACCACTCTCTCCCCCTCTCTCTACAATCAGACCACTCCATCACTCATCCAACCTAGAAATCCTTGATCATCTTGTTCAATACACTTTAAAAAACCCATTTTTCTTAATAAAATCCACTAAAACCTTCAAATCTTACATCTTCCAGCCATGGATTAGTCCATTCACTCTATATCCAGTACCTTTCCATCACCAAAACCCATATATAAAGCCATTCCTTCCATTGATCATCTAAAATCTACCTTAAACTCTAGGTTTCTCTCTAGAACCCATAAACCAAGCTAAACTTCACAAACCAGTCAAGCCTTCACTCATCCAACCCAAAGACAGCCACAAATCAACCCACATTCGTAGTATGCTCTTGATGTTCTTGTTGGCGGCCTCAACTACTCCATTAGTCTAGGGACAGTACATGGATGACTTATGATGGGTTATCTTATACTTCTTCAACAGCTCCAACACCTCCTTCTTAAAATGCGAACCATGATCCGATACGATTTCATGCGGGACTCCATATCTACAAACAATCTTCTTCTTGATAAAATGGACTAACTCACCCGAATTCAACATTGCATAAGGGGTAGCCTCAACCCACTTGGTAAAATAGTCTATAGCTACCAAAATATACTTATGTCCGTCTGAAGAGCTAGGCTTGATTTCTCCAATGATATCCATACCCCATGTCGAAAAAGGCCTAGGAGTGGTCTTGGAATACAACTCATGCGGCGGCGTATGCATGAGGTTAGTATGAATCTGACATTGGTGACACCTCTTTACTAATTCTGCACAATCGACCTGCATAATGGTCCAATAAGGGTCTACGCGAGGAATCACCAAAAAAAATGACCGGGAAGGGTTGATCCGAGCAGTATACATTGAATGGTTATGATCCTTCCCAGTTATTTTTTTTGGTAATTCCTCATGGGGAGCGATCCATTGGCGGATCCCTCACCTTGCATTGGTGCACACCTCATAGATCCTAGATCGAATTTTGATAATCCAAACCGTTCAATGTGTTTAAAACGTGCTTTCAAGGGTCCTTGTGAGGAATTACAAAAAAAAAAAAAACCGGGAATGGCTTGATCCAAGGAGTTTTCCATAAATTTGTATATATATACATGTTTGAAATTTATTGAACTGTTCGTATCATCAAAATTCGATTGGAAAATATGAGGTCCGCACCGTATGAAAAAGTAAGGGATCCCTTATTAGAACCGAACTGTATCCAATTTTGTTGACACAACAAATGTAAAACACCCATTTTAGAGTCCCACGCAAATGATTGGAGCCATTCAATTACTTTAAGACATGTTTTTAAGAATTTCTGTAAAAAAAAATAATAATAATTCAACGCTGGCCCAGTACCTTGATTTGATCCACAAGCCACACCACATGGCCCAAAATGCTTAAGCCTAAGGTACTAGTTGTCTCTTATATGGTTTGTTATATGCTCATGATCACTAATGTAAACCAATGTGGGACTAAACACCATCTACCTCCAAACTTGGGGTATTACAATTCGGATAACGAAAAGGTCTTGATCGATATTTCTCCCTAAATTTTACAGGAGAAAAAAAAAACTGAATCAATCATGTCGATCAAGTCCTTACCAATATCCAAAAGAGTTGAGTTTTATAGCTACTCTTAAAAATATGTTCTATACAAATTGAATGGCTCCAATTATTAGCAAAAGCTCCGGTTATTATTATGTCAAATATTGTGTCACTAGAACCACAATACCGGGTTCTCTCAATGTACACATTTGGGAGATTTCTGTCATTTTGTTTTTTCTCTTAAAAGAGAAGGCTAAATCATTTAGACTGCATTTAGTATATAGCTTCATTGCAAGGAGCGGTTATGCCTAGAAGTCCCCTCACCAAATTGCATAATGGAATTTGGTAGTCCATGTGCCCAAGTTAGCATTGCAAGTAAAGTCCCCTCACCAAATTGCATAATGAAATTTGGTAGTCCATGTGCCCAAGTTAGCATTGCAAGTAAAAGCCATAATAAAATCTCTAAAAATCACAGTACAACAGTTAAACAAATGAATTAAACCTTCATAAATAAGAGAGGAAACTTGTTAAACAAGAAGAACCACCTTTGCATACAAGACACATATACACAACCTTTCCTTTCTTATATATAACTATAATTGAGAACAAAAACTACAATGTACAGGAGCTATACATATACATATATATAAATATAAATATATGTATCTATAGCAACTGTACGGTATCCACATTGGGAGATGAATAAGCTGCCGCTAGTAGGGCTGCTCCGATGCCTGACCCATCTTCTGTATGTTTAAGAATGACATGGGGGGAAATTTCGTCCCCTAAGATTTCAGTCACGGCTTCATCCAAGTATTCTCTGAACATGGAGTAATTAGTGTACAAACCACCCTCAACCGCCACAACCGTTCTTCTCAACTTCTGTTGGCCTTTTGTTCTTCCACTAGTAGTACCACCACTTCCGTCTCGTCCAATCTTTTTCAAGATGCCCACAATGCCAGCAGCTGCCAATCGGGCAGCCCTGCGGGTCACTACATCACATACCTTCACAATGAGCTTCCGAACTTTTAGAGGGACATCAGGGATCTGAAATTTGACAGGTAAAACAACACCAAAAAGAAAATATAAGAAAATAAACGAATTCAATGATAGCACCAAAATTCGGAGGTGATAAAAACCAATGTACCTCTAGATCGTCATTCAAAATTCTGGCTACTTCCCTCAACTCAGGGGATTCATCCCCGTGCATAGCTGCCATCAATGGAGTCCTGAATTTTTGCAGGTGTCAGTGGTCTGGAGTTTGTACTGTAGATTTTACTGGAAAGTAAAAATAAATATGATACACATCCCAGAAATTCACGGCTAGATATTAAAACATGCCAATTGACTAGAGTATGAAGTTTTGAATTTGGAAGTATAGCTGGGGCTTATCCACATACATTCACAACTCAAAACCCCAACGTTACATGCGAAAGTAAATGGATAAGTGTACAAAACCCAGTCTCCCAAAAGAAAACAGCAAAACCCAACAAGACACTACACACAGGTGATCAGATTTATTCAGTGGACATCCCTTTGCAGGGGCACCCGTAGCTGATAGCAGGGCATAGTTCATGCATATATATCGATAGATGTGTGTGTGTGTGTGTGTGTGTGTGTGTGTTCATGCAAAATAACATGTTTTAAAAATATTGAACGGCTCCGATCATTTGTGTGGGACTCCAAAATAAATGGATGTTTCACATTTGTTGCGTCCCCCGAACTGCCCCCATATATATAGAGGCCCCTTAAACTGCTAAAATGCAGGACCACATTTTCCGATCAAATTTTGATGATCTGAATCGTTCAATGTGTTTCAAAAAAAAAATGAACGGGAAGGGATTGATTTGAGCAGTTTTCGATAAAACTGTATCATTTTTTTTTAAAGATTCCTCGCGTGAACCCTTAAAACACTTTTTAAACACATTGAACGGTTTGGAAAATCAAAATTGAATCAGAAAAGTTGAGTACCGCATTTTAGCCCATATGCGGGATCCCTCGTAGGAAGGTGTATATATGCACATATACATACATAAACAGAGAGAGAGAGAGAGAGTTGTCAAGTTGTTCAAAACCTTGTGTGCTGTGCTTGTTCATAATCTAGAAACTAATAGTCAATCCACTTTATTTCATCAATTTCCCCGCTTACAAATCTTTTAACCCCTCACCAATCAGCACAATAACATGGTGATTACCATCTTCATTCAATTCTGGAGAAACACTGTTGCACATGCAGAATCTTAATGGAGAGTAGACAGAAACCTCCAAGCAGATGAAATGAACCCGAGCTTATTCTTCCCAAAATTAAGTAGAGTCCAATTAGGAGCATAGTTTTCTCTTCTCTTTCTCAGTTAAAGTATACGGGCAAAATAGTCTGGAACATATATCCCATAAGTGATCGTGCAATCAAAAAGTTGCCACAGAAAAAGATGCAAGAAAGCTTTTATTAAAAGATCAGAATAACGTCAAGCAAGTTGACGTTAAAGACTGAAGTTAGAAAATCAAGCTGGCCAGACAAAGGTGATGGCCTATTGATGCATCCAGACAATTGTCTCGAGTTTGAGGGACGGATTTAAAGATAACATAACCAGAAAGAAGTTACAAGGACGAACAAAGTGACTTGATCATTTCACACAGCCAGAAGGGGTCGCTCCCCTACAGATAGATTAAGTTGTTGGATGATATATCATACGATTATGTTCTTTAGATGATGCAAGTTATCATGTTTTAGTTTCATTTCCATGGTAAAATACGTAACTCTAGTATTTATGTAATTATGTCTCACACGAGTATTCGGCTTATGAAAATTAATATTTTCCTACAGATAATGAAGAGTAGAAATGGAGTTGTTGCTACCCTGGGACAGAAATGGTGTTTTTGTGTAAATACTATAAAGACATTGGTATTTGTAAGAAAGTTTTTTTTAAAGACTCATTTGTAAAAAGAGTTGACTCTTGGAGAGAGATTCCGCTTGTAAAAATCGGTACTAGCTGCTTTGTACCTTCAAGTCACCCAAGGAATCTCTACGGACATTTCCTCCCAACTACTTTTTTGTAAGAAAGTAAAAATATAAATGTGTGTTGGAAAATACATTTACTTTTTTCAATAAAACCGATAACTACTTTTTCAATGTAATAAAATCGAAATGCAAAACCTTTTTTGAAAATCGATGAAATGAAATGATGATCAAAAATCGATGAAATGAGATGTGTAACACTGTAACACTGTACTTAAGACAAATTCGCCCCGCTACGGTGCTTACGGTTTGCATGGACATCTATCTCCTAGCACTACCCGATCAAAATCCCCACATAAGCAGCACTACAATCGGTGGGTCTGTTGAACCTCCTTGTGCTTTGTACTCTCTCAAAATGAATATGACTCAATGAAAGTTTTGAAAATTTACTCCTAAAAATGAATGAAGCATGCCATATTTATAGACTAACTGGTGACTCTACGAATAGTCACCAGGGAGAAGAGACACCTTTGTTCACGAAGGGACACGTCTGTCTGCCGCGAACAGGTGCCAATGGAAAGATGCAACTCCAAATCAAATCAATTTCCATTCATTTTATATAAAATATTATATCCAAAATATTTTCCCAACAATCCCCACATGAATGAAATTGATTTGATAACCAAAGCAAAAACAACGCAAACGACAGACAGAGAGTACAAGTGGAAATGTCATGCATAGGATAGCTAGATTTTGGGTTTGAACCTTCCCTTGTGAAAAACTATCGGATTTACTTGCTAATAAGTGGACGTGATGCCTTGAACTGCTCAGCGTTTTGTGTAAATCAAGACAATAGAATTCACACAGAATCTTTCTAAACACGGTTGGTTCTTACGGTTGTGCCCATCTTGGCCCTGGAACACCAACTGGTTTCAAAGAGTGTTTTTTAAAGAATTTCAACCTGCCTTAAAATTCTAATAGAAGCGGCCCACTTCGCACTCACACAGGTGATCTTCTTATTAAGAGTATGTTATTATACCCCACTTGGATTTACCAAAGGTATAAGAATCATTAAAAGCGAAAATTTAACCTAAACCGCTGCAGGAATCACTGTTTCACCACAGGAATGAGTCGGAGAGATATCTCCGTAGTGATACTGGTGTTCCACTAAGAGAGTTTTGTTTTAAAACTGCCTTGGTTTTTGTGTTCACACCTTTTTATGTGATGTATTGTGAGAGGGTGACCTGTCTTGGTTTTTGGGAAAAACTAGTTTTTAGAAAAAAAACTAGTTAGTGGAACACCCCCTAAATCTCATACAACTCGGTTGTCCCGTTGAACCTAGATCTTAGGATCTCCAATCAGCTAGGTTAGGTTGCCGTTATGGAGACTTTTAATTAATAGGCTTGAATCTCATTCCCCTCGATGATCATTTGTCTCAAGTCAAAACTCAACTCACGGATCCGTTATAGATTCTTTTGACATTTCATTCTTTAATGAAAACAAAGGTTTAACGGTACCATGTCTATACAATCAAGACTTACCATTACACATGGTCTTCTATGCCCTTTTTTAAACTATTGATGGCCATCACATTATAACTCTGGCACACAATTGGACCATATTGTAACATTCTCTAAGAGATGGCATAGCCACTTTGCTTACTCACTTTTGTCTATTGCAATGAGTTGATCAGACTCCATTGTAAACCTTACTATATACGCGTGAGGATTTCCAAATCACTGTTGCACTCCGATTGTAAAATTAAATCCACCCTTGGATTCTACAACTTTAAATTGGATACTCATATCACAGTACTTTATGGTCCAAGTATAGTTGGACATCTCCAATAGTGCAACAAACAATTAAACTCCGTGAATTATACATATTACTTCCCCCACAATTCTAAAATCAATTCAGAATCAAAATAATTTCCGGAGATTATGAGATGATACAAAAAGTGTCAAAACTCTCGCTACATCTCTCATGTTCCAAGACACATGAAAAAGAAACAAGTCAAACAACCCCCACATTGAGTAACTCGCCCAATATCGAGTAACTTTTACTCAAAATCTGTGCCTTATTTACCAATTGTCACACTCATCGATGACTTTTTGTAAATAAAATTGTTGGTTCAAACTCAACACTCACATCTTTGGATGTAAATCCAACAATCAGGCCTTTAAACCGAAAGGCTCACCCATTTTCATATACAACATTTGACACTCTAAATGCTAGTGTATAACGTGAACATGAACGGCCACTATGCATACATGTACTGATGCAACACCTTCACAGTTATATATATGCATACATACAAATGAAACGTGAAGTCCCATGGCCAATGAGTCCCATAAGTGCCGCATAATTGCAAACGGTGCAAAGATGAGAACAATAATAAAAAAGGAAATGAAAGGACACCACCATAAAATAGCAAGGCAAACCAATGCCAATCACAAACAATACACAATACGTACAGGTGTCGTCAGGGTTATCTTCTAACCCAATTTGAATAGGCATGAACAAAAGCACCAGTGCATGCAAGGATCGCACCTCTAACAAAATAACTCTCCAAGAGTTTTCTGGGTTAGAAACAAAAAGAAAATCTAATAAAATTACCGCTATTCTAAAAAGCGGTCACACCAGTTGACAACAATAGTAATCGATGCAATAATCAGTAATCTCTCCACTATAAAAGGAAAGCAAGGCACCCTTCACACACTTTGATATGAGATATATAAGAATGTGTCCATTTTCCTGCTAAAGGACTTGTGCCATTCATTTGAAGACAAAGCATAGGCATAACTAAATATCATTTTAACGTAAGAACAAAGCCACGTGCATGCAAGTAAATCCTACACTTACCACGATGATAATGTGATCACATATCTATACCGGGTCTTGCAACTTGCAATATTGTGAAACAATCGAACAGAACAATTCCAAAAACGGAAAGGTTTTGAAAACCATACTATTATGCACATAAACACAAAAAGTAAACCCAAATCTGTCTTAAGACTGTTGGAAAATATGCTTACTTTTTGTGATAAAACCAAAAATACGAATGCGAAAAAAATCGGAATGCAAAACCTTAAAATCGATGTGAAATGATGATCAAGGCGAGTGTAACACTCTATATAAGACAGATTTGCCCCTGCTACGGTGGTTACGGTAGGGCTGCACATCGGTCGGTTTGACCGGGTTCGGGTCGGATTTGACCCGATCCGACAAATGACCAGATTTGAGAAAACTGGCCCGACTCCGACCGAAACATTCACCGGGCCCCGACCGAATGGTTATCGGGTTTGTCGGATTTGGCTCGGATCGGGTGTACGGGTTGGGAAAAGTGAAAACCATATTCCATACAACAAAAATGAAAAGTGAAAACCATGAAAACCATGGCAGATTCCACGGCAGATTTGCAGCATCATTTTCAAACTAAAATGAATACACAATTCGGCTCACGAATTAAAAAAAAAAAAAGAGAAGAAGATCCAACGAACAGGTGAGACCGTGAGGATTTCTGTATTCCAACAATACCCATGATTTTCGAAAAAAAACCAATGAATCAGAAAAACAACACTATATAGACCCATGGTGATCCAAGTTCTGTATTCCAAGTGCCAACTCAGGAGAGGACGGAAATCGAAAAAAACAACACTATACCGATGATTTTCGAACTCGGGGACTCTGTCGTCCGACGAGAGGGAGAGAGAGACCGTGAGGTGAGACCGGAGAATGTGTGACGGCCGACGAGAGGGAAAGATGGGACTGGGTTTGGCCGTTTGGGGGTGAGAGAGAGAGAGAGAGAGAGAGGGGGTTTCACTTCTCGGATTAGGAAGTTTGGAGAGAGAGAGAGAGAGGAGAGAGAGAGGGTTTCACTTCTCAGATCTGGAGTAGAGAGGAGAGCGGTGGAGAGACGATGAGTGTGCGGCTGTATTAGGTTTAGGGTGAAAAAAGTGTATTTATAGTTGGGAGTGTTTTGGTCGGGTCGGGTCGGGTCGGGTCTACCCGATTCAATTTCACGAAACCCGTAACCCGACCGAAAAATACTGGATTCCATATTATTCCACCCGGACCCGACCGAATTACCTCATCGGACGGATCGGATATGCGTGTTTTCCGGGTCGGGTCGGGTGGTCGGATCCGGATATTTTGTGCAGCCCTAGCTTACGGTTTGCGTGGCCGTCTATCTCCCAACACTACTTGATCGAAATCCCCACAGAAGCAGCACTAAAATCGGTGGGTCTGTTGAACCTCCTTGTGAATTACTCTCTCAAAATGAATAAGACTCTGACTCAATGAAAGTTTTGAAAATTTACTCCTAAAAATGAATGAAGCATGCCATATATATAGACTAACTAGTGACTCTACGAATAGCCATCAGAGAGAATAGACACATCTGTTCATGAACGGACGCATCCGTCTACAGTGAACAGGTGCCAATGAAAAGATGCAACTTCAAATCAAATCAATTTCCATTCATACTTTAAAAAAATAAAAAATAATAATAATTCAACAATTTGCACTAATGGCATATGAAATATGATAACTAAGCCCGCCCGCCCTCACAAAAAAAAAACCACTCGGCCTGCACGTTTCTAATTTTTATTTTCGCATAGTTTCTGAAAATTAATCTCACATTCAAACATGGAAAAAAATTAGATTCAATAGGTTTCCTAAGCCTTGGGCGAATCACTTTTTACTTATATGCTTTCACATATTTGTGTCACCACGTGAATTCCTTAACTGGAAAGCCATGCTCACCTCATCTTATTTGCTAGATAAATTGTTCATTTCATTTATCAAAGCGTTGAAAATTCTCCCAGCCGTAGATACTTTCATATTCTCCTCTTCGACCAGAGTTCCTAATAAAAATCTAACCATGTTCACATTTTCATAAAGCGGCAATTTTTTAATTTTCTTTTGTCCAGGATTTACCTAGTGCATGACACTGCTCCCATTACCATTTTTCATAATTGCTCAATATAAATTAGATATAGAAACCTAGAAATAGCAAGAGCTACAAGATGACCAACACTATAAACAGGAAAATAAACCAAGTCTAGAAGGCTACATGCAAGTATTAGTTTCCTTATCATTTCAAATTCCAGTGAAATCGGGTACCCCAGGTGCGCCCATACTGTTAGATGTCGCTATAGCAGCCAATTGCTCCCCCCTCTTAACTGAGACAGGAGATACAAATGTTTGAAGGGAGGAATTTGATTCCTCAAGCCCCAAAATGCATGTATTACGAAATTCTAGGATTTAGCGTCATTTGTAACATGCTGGTCAATAGTAACTCGAAGGGCCAAACAAGGGATGGGTAAGGAAAAGTGTACCAATTGCATTTCTACTCATTAAAAAAGAACATTATATTTCAATCAGATTGCAAGACACATTTATTTAGAACAAAGACAAGTAGTACATTAGGATGGAAACCACAAAGGCTTTGATTTTTCTTGTCAGAAGAAGGAATATACCTTAAAGTGAAAGGTTCTGATAGTCTTGAAGATACAGGTCCAAAACTATCCGACTCCTCTGACATCCTAAGAATTACTCTTCTCACAATCTCCCCAAGATACATTCCTGATACCATTTTCTCAAAACCCTGCATCAAGATTGTTACAGTTGCATTACTCACAATATTGATGGATGAAAGAGGGAGAAAGAAAAAGATGTTACCAGCAACTGAGCCTTACTTGATCATTAGGGTTCGGGCTATTGGCATCTAAGTCGACATCGTAAGATGTTCTTGGCAAATGAGATGACCAGAAATTCCCCCATTCCATGTTAACTACCTAGTTAAGAAAATTTAAATGCATAAGTAAAAGCATATATTTCCACATAAGATATGGCACTGGAAAACTCAAGAAAAGATACCATGCATCCTGATGTAGTAAGCAAGCCTTGACATTTAATGATAGCATCTGCACGTTCCAAATAGCATGCATTTGTACCCGTCCCAATTATCACAGCAGCAACTGTGTCTTCATCTTGATAATGTCCAAGTGCCAATGTCCCCACACTATCATTTACCTAAACAGAAAAAATTAGACCAAAATTCCTAATAAATATCACAAGTAACGGAGACTCAAATTAGCGCATTTTAAAGCATGTATGTCTCATATCCATATGGATGACAAATATTGGGATCATGTAAACCTAATTCATAAACAGATGTAGACCATATGAACTTGTACTGTTTGAGTTTAAGGAAAGAAGGAAACCCTGAGTATCCAAACATAAGAAGTGAATGAAAAACCAAAATTATCATGGTCCAACTGATAGAAGTGTGCAAAAAGATTATGGCTCGAGGCAAAAAAGATTGTGAATTGAAGAACTCGACTAAGTCTACTCAAAAAATGTAAATAGAAATCTCCATCCAAAAGGTAGCTTCGCAATCTCCTGAGCTCTTGTTCAACAGAGAAAAAAAAGAAATCTCCATCCAAAAGGTAGCTTAGCAATCTCCTGAGCTCTTGTTCAACAGAAAAAAAAATCTCCTGAGGTCTTGAAAAAGGAATGTAACTTCCAAAATCAAAGGACAATGCTCTTGCAAGCTAAAATTTCCACCAGCTAGTGAAACCAAAGCATGTCAGGTTGTTAAGAGTTGTATGAAAGCCAAAAGCGAACTTATAAATGCTACTCCCTTTGTCCCAATTTGTTTGTCCAATTTTGACAGCTTACAAAATCGTCCATATCTTACAATTTATAATGTCATATAATTTAAATTTTTTTGTCTAATAGAACTGATTGAGATCTGTGAAACATCGATATTGCATATAAAAAGCATTATAACTTTAAACAGAGGCTCAAAATAGTGAAAGTAGACAAACAAATTGGCCGGAGGGGAGTACGTACTAAAACAGCAAATATATTGAAAAATATTGATGATATAATATGTTTTCTTGAAATTCCTTCGCGAAATTTAATCTCAGAGACTCGAGGCATCAATCACAGATTAGTACACCATACAACACTGCTTCATAGCGTGTATGCAGTCAAAGGTGAATGTGCATGTAAAGACTAATTCACAGATGGATGACATGCATTACCCATATTTTCACCTCTGAATGAATATTTTAGAACTATGAATAACTAGTAATATAGAAAAGAACAACAACAATAATATGTGCAAAACCTGAAGCTAAATGATAGGCGATAAAGTAGTGGTTTCCTAACTAATATTAGACTCAATATCATAGATGGAGTTGGAAATTTGGCACAACTCGGTAATAGGAAATCTACACGTCTTCAAACAAGTAATAATAGCTAACGTATACACACCAAACATATTAGTGGACAGTTAAATTGCCAGCCAATCTTCTACAAACAGCAACAATGTGAATGCAGTATCACCAATCGAGCATTTTAGCAGTAGGTCTAAGACATTTAGGCCAATATATGCAAGGTGTCCCTACAGGTTTGGGAAAGACACGCATATGTCTTACAAAATATTTATATCACACTCAGCGAAAGAACACTCAGACAGCAAAAGAACTTTAAAGGAAACTGAAAGAACTTACAAGTGCTGCTACTCGCATATTTAGGCCTATCTTAGACATTGCTTGTTGTAAGCATTCAGAAACATCTCTTCCTACCTGAAAAGAGAACAATTTTTGGACCATCTATTAGCACCTCACCAATTAATCTCCATTTCTCTTGGTCTCTTGAATAAATCATCAAACCAATTCCATATTTTTCTGTAATGGTCCATCTCACAGTAGTAAAGTAAAATTTTACAATTACTAAGACAGTAAGACCACAATGTAAACAGATTAACTGAGATTATATGTATACAGTACAGTTACAATCCAGTCTGAACAGTTGGGCTCATTTGGTTTGAATGCACCCCTAGAACCAACCACTAACGCTCAACAGGAGAAGTAAGTTCTAACTTTGCCACCCGAAGAAAAGAAAGCTTCCTAAATATATTGCAGCCTATTAAAGCACATAAATTGAGCACATTTTATTTTATCATTAATCAACTAACCATGTCTTCTATGGCAAAACCTTTGGTCCATTTGATTAGAATGCCTGATAATACAGACATTTGTTTCACAGGAAACGAAAATGTGAATCCGAGTTCCATTCTTTTGACAGCTGACAGTTCAGAAAATCCTTCTTCCTTTTCCACGAACTCTTTTAGAGATGAAGCAATAAAATCAAAGAGATCCTGCCAGAAAAAAAATTAAAAAAATGGCAACTCCAGCTATTGATTCCATCGAAAGATCAGAAATCCAAAAAAATGTGCTTGGGTATTAGAACAAATGGGCAACAAACTCAATCACCTCACTTGTGCTTGTCATTAGATGTGGAGGAATAGCTTGTCGTACCACATCATGTCTGAGGATAGCAGACCTATCACTGCTATCACCCCCCAGCTGAACTTGCAAGACCCTGAAATTAGTACCTCCAAGATCCAGGGCATAATAGGTGCCCTTCCCACTCCTGAAGGAAATTCAGTAATAACCAAGTGTGAGTAAAACTATTGTTCACAAGGATGACCACTATGTACAATAATGTACGGAATCGAAGACAATGGATAGCAAGTTTAAAACCACTAAAGAGTTTCATATGTAAGTTGTTAACAAGAAGAAAACAAATTATGATGCTCCAAAAAATCAAAATCATTGATTTTCTTGCATAGCTGAAAATGCCCATCCACGGTTATTTCGGGCAATGAGATCATTGTTAACAACAGATAAACCATCGTGCATTCTGTGGAGACACGAAATCTGAGCTATAATTCCTAACGTTAGGCAATGAGTGGTCTCCTCTTATTGCGTTCCGTTGCCTGATGGAAGTGAATATGTCCGTGCGATGGATGCAGCCCAAAACGAGAATCTTGTTGATTCCAGACGCATTTGAATAATAGTTTAGATGCATGGAAATTATCCAACAAAAATAAGACAATATGCACATCTACAGATATTTTCAGGAAAACCAAAAGAATTTGATAGATTTCTAATGACTTCCACCCAAACAAGTCCAACTTGAAATTAAGAGGATGGCAGATCAAGGATCAATTATGCCAGATATAATCCTTGTGATTATGAAAATTCCCCTCCTACTGTCCTACATAACAGCACCTATAAGAGGCCACCAGCTTATCCCAGTTCAGGAGCCCAAGGCCAAGGATTCCCAGTTTAACAGTTCTCAAAAAGAGAATATAAGGGCTATAGGAAAAAGAAACACTACAAATTCTTTTTGCCAGATGCTTAAAGTTTCAAATAAAAAGTTCTCCAATAAATTAGTGACAAAATGCTCCATCACAATACAGAATGTCAAAACAACAGGGTAAACAACTACTTTGACAATTAAAAAATGAGAAAACAAAATTGTCGGTGAGCTATTAAATCTCTTAATATGAGCAAGCCCCTTGTGTAGTTATCACAAAAAGAAGAAATAACAATATTAACAATTCTGCCCCTAAAACAATAGCAAAACCCAAAGAGGAATCGAAAACAATAACAAATCAAAATTTGGACCTGGGACAGCAAAGATAGATGAGGAGACAGAAAGGAAGAACTCCCATGAGAATCTGAGCTTAAAACCAAAATTATAGAATAGTAGACACTAACCAAAACAAAAATCAGACCCAAATAGGCTAAAAAATCACATTGCTAACGAGTGTTTGAAGAACGTTTGGAGAAACCCCACAAAAGTTGATATCCCAATTTAATGGTAATCAGAAATCAGGGAATACGAATATGCACAAAAATAACAAATTGGCAGAAAGCAAACAAATAATCTGACCAATGATACTCGTGCAACAAGATAAGAGAGCATCTCCAATCTCCAAATTTAAACAAGAGTAGAAGGGGGAAAAAACGAAACATCAATCCACACGTCGACCCAAACCCATATCAAAATGGGTTTTACCCAAATATTCGAAAGAAATACATTTTTTTCAATCAAATTCTAGAGCCTCCTTACGTAATTTTCAAATGTAACACTAGCCACTTAACGAAGCTTTTACCCAAATTTCATCTAAACCATGTGCGTGTCCATTGGATTTTCGACATCAGATGAAACTTCACTCAAATTAACTAAAATCTTCGGTCAAATTATCGAAATCAAATCAGAAGAAGCTGATGAGAGCGCGCACACGCGCGCGCGCGCACACACACATAGATGTGGGAGGTGTGTGTAGTTATATACCCATTGGGAAGAGTATCGACGAAAGTGAGTAGCATCTTGAGCTTACTACCGCCTTCGGATGCCAAACCGGCATGCATCTCCACCGCCATGGCATCAACCACCTGTCTCAGCCTCCCCACGTGCGTGGCACATGATTCCTCAAACTCCTCAAGCACTGCCACAACTCTCGTCCACCTCCGCCTCCGCCTCACCCTCCTCCCCACCATCACCGCCGCCACCGCGCACGTTGCGACCGCCACCCCCACCGCCACTCCGAACCCTACCTTCCCCATCTATAAAACCTACGCCTCACGCCATAGAAAACGACGGTGTTTCCGCGTAATCGGAAAACTGTAAACGGAGTAGCACGACGACGATTTTCCCCACCGGCAAAGATTGGCGGAGAAAAGTTAGAGAGAGAGAGAGAGAGAGAGAGGGAGTTGGGGGCGGTCTTCGCACTAAAGCAGTGTTGGAAAGCGAACCACTGGATACTTATAATGGGAGGATAATAAGACGGATTTGGCCTTGGTCTAATGTTGAAATACCGGATTTGTGGACTTTTGTTTATGCTGTTTGATTGTTTTTTATTATTATTTTTGGATCGAAATGCTGTTTGATTGTTAAAATTCCATTTTGCTTTGCTACCGTTTAAAAGAAGGGGTTATGGGAAAAATCACAATTACTGGAGTATTATATGATTTTTGGCTTCGCCGCGGTGGGCCCCATGACAGAGGGCAAGTTTGTTCCCGAGGGAAAATTTCTATTCCCACCCACGTTTTTCCTCACGTCTCTTTCTCCACCTTACCTTGTCAAAAATTTTGGTGGAATTATGTTGAGTTTTCCGTTTGATTTTAGCAACCCAGGTGATAAAATCTGGATTGATTTTAGCAATTGAAAAACTCAGCCCTCTGTTTTTGACAACCTCTTTTTCTTCATTTTCGAATTTTTGAGTTTTGACTATTTCGCTGGAAAACGACAAACTCATTCTGTAAAAATGTATTCTCATTTGTGGGCCTATAGACATTTTTAGTCCCCAAAGTATGCATGAGGTGTCATTTCGTTCCCTAAATTTTCAATTGGTCCCCAACGTTTGAAATTTGTGTCATTTTGGTCCTTACTCCTAACGTCGTTACTCATTTTCCTCAAATTGAGGGGCAGGAGGGGTATTCCACATGGCTCTCAATAGCTTCGGCTTCTTCTTCTTATTTTCCTCCTCCTCCTCCTCTCTCTCTCTCTCTCACTCTCTCTCTCTCTCTCTCTCTCACACACACACACACAGTGGCGGCAATGGTGAGGTCAACTCTGTCTCCTTGACCTCGTTCCTGACCCTATCGCCCATCACTGAGAACTCCCTCACCGACATTCACATCACTATAAAGATCCTAGTAGTTGTCGTCCTCTTCATCAATGACACGCAGGGTCGGAATCCTCATTAGAGTCAGAGTCTCCATCGCGGCGTTCAAGTCACCACTTTGTTTTGTCAAAAAATTGCCCCGAAATAAAGTTGGTCGAATCCAACTTTTGATCACACTAATGTGAAGTTCTCGTCAATATGAGTTCAACAATGTAGACGATGCAAAGAATGGACCACTAAGGTGCACGCATGGGTTGCCAAAAGCAGACCGGTGGAAGCCTCTGTTTTATTTTTTCCCAGATCTGTTTGCAGCGTGCAAAGGAGGAAGATAAAAGTGACAATTGTTTGGGTGTGGCAAGTAACTCAGGAGGGTGGTGCAACATCATGTACAATGTCGATCTCATCTGTTCCTTTTTTGGGTGTTTTATTTTTTGGCAGGTAATTATTTGTTGGTGTTCCTGGTTTTAGGTTGCCGATGAAGATCAATGTTGAGCTTGAGCAGTAGAGTCCAGCAAACTCGATATCCTCTATTCCTTCTTAAGGTTGATCTCATCTAGTCCTTTTTCCACTGGATAGGCAAAAATGCGCTGAAATTTGGGCAAAAATTGTAGCATATAGATGCCTATTATGCATATGTATATATCCAAAAGGTGTGGAGTGAGTTTCTCTGTGAGAGAGAGGAGGAAGAGGAGGAGGAGAAGAAGAAGAAGAAGAAGCTAATGAGAACCTGTGAAATACCCCTTTTGCCCCTCAATTTGACGAAGATGAGTAAAGGCGTGAGGAGCAGGGACCAAAATAACACAAATTTCAAACGTTAGGGACCAAAAAGTTGCAATTGAAAATTTGGGGACCAAAATGACATATGCGCACATACTTTGGGGACCAAAGATGTCAATAAGCCCATTTTTGTGATTTGGAGAGTAGAAGTAAAAAATAGGGTGGAAGGAGCTTTTTAATTTCTTATTTTAACTTTTCCCATTTTGATTAACAAAAAGATCTACAGAATGTGTTCTGCCCATGTCTCCCAAACACTACTTCTTTTGCAAAATACATTTTGTAGATTTCTCTCAAATACTCTACTATATTCAAATATATTCTGACCATAGCCTAAAAAGCCAAAAAGTCAAAACATAATATATGAAAAGCTAAAAACGAGCATCCCAAACACCCTATGGTACTTTTGCTTCAATTACCCAAAATTTATTGTACCCCTTTTTTTTATAGCTACTTACTCAAGTCTGACTCCTCTACAATTCTTTTAGAATCGGAGGACTCGTGTCCACGTTTGAGGGCTCCATTTAAACATTGAAGTCAACACGTCTTATGGCCGCTTGGTTAACCACGATGAAATTTGCGTCCTTTTCACTTTCTTGCTCGTACTCATATTCTCTCAATGACAATCTACCACCCCTAACACGTAATCATCATTGTGGTGGTGTAGGTTTTCACCTTACGAAAGCAAGCCATTGAAACTTGTGATGAATAGGGTTCCAATGAGAGCACCTACAAGACTCAAAGAAATGTTAGGCCATCCAGTCGAGGTTTGGTCGGAATACCTCTCAATGCTTAAGTCAAAGACTAAATGTAGAATAAGGGAGGAAACTAGTAGGATTGTTTGTAAGTTGAGGCTGAAACCCCTTTTTATCGGTTCTCCTTACTTGGGCATATAAGATAGTTAGTCCACACGGGATACACTCCCTATATCTCTGGAGCTTTGCCCTTATCGGTACACTAAATAATGCTTATCAAGGTAGCTTTCCCGATTAGGGCGGACTCCTGTCCCAACCAGATCTCTTCTGCCGCCCTTAAGCATCTTCTAGAATAATTCTTAAGCTGATCGGGCTTACTCTGCCCATTGAGACGGTCTATTCAAATTGGGCCCAATTCGTTTGGGTCATGCTCGTACGTCCTAACGCGATTTGCTAGTTTGAACCATTTAATTGGGGACTAAAATCCAGCCCACTTTAATCAGCGTTGACGTTATCCATTTAAGACTACCTACATCGCCAATGTTGCCTCATCTGTTTTGTATCAAGGATTTTTGTCATGTTTTTTATTGTTAGGTTACAATCACCCTTGTTGTCACCTTTATCAACACATTTGATTCCATCAAATATGGAATCAAATATGTCGAGGTATGTGTAATTTTTTTATAACTCTCTCTTTCTCCAAGAGTGTTTATGTGTGTATACGAGTATAAATGTTGATATTGGTCGGTGCATAGTAAGTACCAGTACAGACAGTGCTATTGATTTTTATATGATGTTATTAATTATCAATGTAAAATACTTTTGGATACCAATTAAAAGGGGACGAACAATATGTGATTTTGTTTTTAGGCTAGCTATTCACGAAGGTTGGCTTAATGTTAAATTTTGGCCCTTAGACTGCGGTACACTAATGATTACATGAAGTACAAAACTTGAGTTGCCAAAGTTGTTGCTTTGATCATCAAATTTCTCTCCAAACTTGCTTTGAAATATTTGACATTAAATTTCTTATACCCACCGTTTGTATTGGAAAGTTGAATTGATATTCTTCATTATGTCATCAACGATGGAGTCTTCATCCTTTGGTTCAATGAGTCAAGATATTTGATTAGACGAGAAATTTCAACCAACATGTGGGGGGCCCTTCACCGGAATGACCTCTTTGTCCGCTTAGTATTTGCACAGAGGGGGGAGGAGCTGGGCTGAACCTCGATGGGTCCCTAGGGACTCGTCGGAGAAGAGGGCTGGAGCTCCTGGGGTACGCCGAAGGGGGACCTGCACAAGGGAGCGACCACGTTAGTACCTAGCCCGGACGGTGGTGGTCCGGGAAGGTACTCCGATGGCTAAGTCAGCAACGGAGGGAGAAGTTTAGTGGAGAACTAGAGAGAGAAAGTGCAGCTGAGAGCTAAGTGTAGAAAGAGAAAGTAACCTCTCAGAGACGTCCTCGTATGGGGGGGGGGGGTGAGGGACATATTTATAGGCGTGGGGGCGCGTGTCCCGCACGCCCCTCGGGGGCCTCACGCGGCCCGTCCTCACCATCTCATTGAATGCATTGATTGACGTATGTCCCTCAGACGGCGCCTCGGCCGCTCCCCAGAGTCGTCACCTGTCACCGATATTCCCATCAGCCAAGTCCCCCACCCGCTCTACAGGTGTAGATGGCAGGGTGGGTGGCGCATCATAAATGCAATGCAGGAGGGTGGTTGAGCCCACTTGACGAGTTGCTAAGACTGTCAGGCGTGCCTCGATCGAGCCCCCAACATCTGACGCGACCCCCACCCCCGGTGCCGAGGTCAATCGACTCGTCCCGAGGGGGCGCTCGGGCACCTAACTAGTCCTCGTCGGGGGCAGGCCGAGCCGAGGACCCAGGACCCCCGAGCCCCGGGCACCAAGTCACCAGGGACCTGGTCATGATCTTTACTGTCCACCCCTTGGATGCTGCCCGTCCAGGACTAGGGGTCCCAAACCCTCTTGAGCCTCCTCGGCGGAGGTGATCCCAAAGACCCCTGCCCCCTCCCCGGGGGGGGGGCCGGGGACCGCGACCCCTTGGAACCTCGGCCGCTACACAACACTTATATTTTAATGCAAATAACATAGTAACTCGATTAACAATTCTAGGTTTAGGTCTGCACAGGGTTGGGTGGTGGCTTAAGGTTGCCATCGAGAAGGACCTTAGAATAAATAGATGAAGGGTTGATGATGGATTTTTTGGAACGGTAGGACTAAGGATGTTGGTCGGGAGGCTTTAAGTGGTCGCGGTCGGTGGTGACTCGTTACGTTTTACTTGAGGTTATTATTTGGCCAATGGCGGATCCAGCTAAGGACCAGGTGGGGGGAGCAGACCCCACTAGATTTTTGTTTGTTTTCCATTTTACACTTGTAAACAATATTTTTAGTCGAGTACCTCTAAACAAGGAAAAATTATTAAGTGTTTTTAAGACACCATAATGTAGTGTCCCAACACACTTCTTCACCGCATATTCATACGAGTCGCAGACAATGTATTGGTCCCACTTGTGGCGGCACCACAGAAAAATTAATTACTAACAAGTAAGACTCCATACATTGAATTTTTTCCTCCAAACTACCTCATTTTTACAAAATTTCAAGGGGCACTTAACTAATCATCCTCCAACTCACCTGAATTTATGTTATCATCCCATCCCTTTTCCACCGTAATTCAAATAAATCCAAAATTGCCCTATATATATACGGACCTCCCCTCTCCCGGCCATATGGTCGGGATCCGAACCGTTAGATATGTTTAAAATGTGTTTTCAATGGCCTACGCGAAGATTCGGCAAAAAAATGACCCGGAAGGGCTTCATCCGAGCACTTTTTCATGAAATATTTATCCTACGGTTTGTATGAAAAACTACTCGGATGAAACCCTTCCCATTCATTTTTTTTGCCGAATCTTTGCGTAGGCCCTTGAAAACACATTTTAAACACATCCAACGGTTCGAATCCCGACCATTTGGCCGGGAAATGGCCGGGAGAGGGGAGCTCCGGATTTTAACAAAGTCAGGGAGTCTTGACTGGATCCTGACCCATATATATATATATAACTTTCTACTCCGGGATGCACCTTCCCGATTTTTTTTAATGATCCGAACCGTTGAATGTGTTGAAAACATGTTTTTAAGGGTCTCCGAACGTACAGTTTTTATAGAAAACTGCTCGGATCAAGCCATTCCCGGTATTTTTTTTCGACGATTTCTTGCGGGGACCCTTAAAAATACTTTTTAAACATATTGGACAGTTCGGATCATGCAAAAACACGTTTTAAAAAGCTTCAAAACACCCAAAAACCTCCAGTTTGAGGTACCGGACTGGACAGTGGGTGTATATATATATAGGGGCCGGTTCCCCTCACACTTAAAAAAACACAACACTCTTTCAGGCCCCCTTGTGATGTTCTGAACTGTTGATCTTGTTTAAATGAGTAAAATAAAATGTCCTGCAAAATTTCAACTCAATCTGATATCGGTAAGTGCTTGATCCAAATGATTTTAAAAACATAGTTCCTGTCACAGTTTTTGCAAAACTATTTGGATCAAGAACTTACCGATATCCGATTAAGTTGAATTTTTGCAGGACTCCCTATTTTACTCATTTAAACAAGATCAACGGTTCAGAACGTCACAGTAGGGCCCGGAACAAAATCGTGTGTTTTTTTATGTGTGAGGGGAACCGGCCCCATATATAAGAAGTTTCCTATGAGGGCTCCCTCACAAAAAAAAGTGCGGGAAACTAGTTGTGAGCCGTTGGATCGCGTGAAGGGTGTAGGATCCAAAGGCCCACAACTGTTTTCCCGCACTTTTAATATATATATATATATATATATATATGAAGATGTTCTATTGAGGACTCCCTCAAAGATCTCCTTCGTGAGGACCACCCATTTTTTGATTTTCCAGACCAAATTTCGGCGATCCGAACCGCTCAATGTGTTTAAAACATGTTTTCCATGGCCAACGCGAGGAATCACAAAAAAAAATACCCGAAAGGGCTTCATCCGAGCGATTTTTCATAATAACCGTACATATATAATTTATCAAAAAATGCTCGAATGAAGCCCTTCCGAGTTTTTTTTTTGGACGAATCCTCGCGGTGACCCTTAAAATCACGTTTCAAACACATTGAGCGGTTCGGATCGTCGAGATTCGACCCCGATCCATGAGGTCCGCAAATTACGAGTTTGAGGGAGTCCTTAGTAGAACGGGATCCATAATATATATATATATTTTTGGGGGTATTAGGATGAATTTCAAATCTTGGAGGACCAACCCTTTAATTCAGGGATTGGGCAATCCCCTAAATTACACTTACAATTGACATCCCATTTAAGTGCCCCCATTTTAAAACCTAGAAACGAAATTGAAATTCTGTAACGCCAGAAGTTTGGGACCAAATCTTCACCAAGCAATTCCAATTAGCCATCCAAAACCTTCAATCCTTGTAGTCGCAAGTCGCCGTCAGCCATCCTCACTCTCGTCTAAATTGACGTCGTCTCATCGCCATCATCTGCCACACCAGAAAGTTCCAACTCACTGTCCAAATTTAGAACCAAAAAAAAAAAACTCACTGTCCAAATCGTTGCCCCAAATCTTCACCCGCCGACGTCCCAACTCGAGGTTACTAATTTGTGGGTTTTTTTTTTTAAGCAGTCCTAATTTTTTGTTACAAATACTAGAATTTCACAATTTCAATTGGGATGGCTGCCAACGTCCTGACATCGTTAGTTTGGAAATGCATTTTACCATATTGTCTTTAGATTGGTTATTTTTACCATAATAATTGAAATGTTTTTTTTTATCATGGTATTCAATATAAAAAGTACCATGGTAAAAACATGAAGTCTAACTGTCTAAGTTGCAAAAAGTTTTTTACCATGGTAATTTGAATAAACCATGTTACTAATCTGGGTAACAGAATTTACCATTTGTATATATGGTATTGTTTAATTTTTACCATGATCATTGTAACATGTTTTGAAAAGTTTTTGCCATGATTCGATATATGGTAGTGAGGGAATCTAAAATAAGGGTATATGGCTTAGTGATACATTAGAATGATGGTATATTTTGTGCACTCACATGATCTTGGAGTTTTATATTGTTTCTGAGGTTACGCCAATCTGAAAAATTGCCTTCCAGTTGACTGCATGAGTTAAAACAACGAAAGTAAAGAAACAAAAACCTTCGACCAGTCCTGCGACTTGGCGTTCAAAATCATCAATGAAACGAAGGGAGGTGGATGCCCCTATGGCTGGGAAGGTTGAGGAACTGAAAGCTAGATGTGTGGAGGTTGATGTGACACCATATAGGAGTAGCCTCGGTCAAATTTTTACATTTCCGTTTATTGGAACATGGTGTCATTCAATGAACAATGGCTCCCGTATATCATTTTTTGATCTTTGGAACATGGTGCCATCAATAAACATATTAGTTTATCTCGAATTGGGGACATGGCTCCCATATATCATTTTTTGATAATTCCTAATTTTACCATATTTACTGAGTTCCAAATTCATTTTTTACCATGATTAATCGGTTATTGGTTTACCTTTGCCTTTTTTTTACCATGATTATTCAAAAAAAAAAAAATGATCGTGTATGTGTAGATATCATTTTTTTTACCATGATTATTCCTAATTTTACCATATTTACTGAGTTTTGAATTGATTTTTTACCACAATTACTCGGTTATTGGTTTACCTTTGCCTTTTTTTACCATGATTATTCAAAATTTTCCCATTTTTACTGTGGTAGTATTTATTTTTACCATAAACTTGGTGTTTGGCTCATGTATGCCATCTTTTTCCATATTTACAGGTGTGAATTTATTTTTTGTTGCTTGATTATCCATAATTTTACCGCACATTAGTAACAAAATTTTGAATTTGAAATCTCTTTTGTTATCTTCCTTAATAGATGTGATTGAATCCCATTAAATTAAGAAACGGTTGAATCCCACGAAATTAGGAAGTTATTGAATCCCACCAAATTAAGAAAAAAATATAAACGTTTCTATGTGGAAATCATAGTAAAAGGGTACAAAAGGTATTTCACAATGGAAAAGGATGAAAACATAACCCTGAATAGCGACCAGGATGAAAACTTACATGGTGCCCCAAAAAAGGATGATTATTTAATTACCTCAAATTTCAATTACTCTCTCGTTACAATATGCAAGTCAGGCTAGGCTCTTTTTACCAAAGTTATGAATCCCGTACTGGCAAGCGTACCATTTTCCCTATTTGGACGGTACGTATTGGTATTGGTGTGTGTCTCAATAACCACAATATATACACAATATGTTTTTAATGTATGTATGCATAACTAAAAAACTTAAAGTAGAAAAAATAAAACAAATTCTAACACTTTGATATACCTTAACATTAGTCCTAATAACAAATTAACACAATTGACATATTATAGACTCCAAATTTTGCTAAATTTTCTAAAATTCAAGCCTTTTTTAGCAAGAGAAAAAAAATACACAAATGATTTTGTATTGGCCGAGATTCCGGTACAAGCCCGCATTGGCCGGTATAGGCCACTACATCCTGATATCGACCAGTACAAATTGGTATTTTGTCAAGTATTGAACACGAAGGTATATATGTTGTTTTATTGCCGGTACGGTATGAGGTTGACAACATTGAAACTTTTCACATTCTCCCTCATTCTCTCCTTTTATTCTTAAAACTATCCACCCACCGGGTATCGAAGATGACTGTTTGAAATTGAGAATAGAATTAGTCTACATGTGAAAATAATGGTGGAAATTATAAGTTTGTTTGAAATGATTCTTTTCTTCCTTTTTGGTCTTGCCCACGAGGGTATGCCTTCTAACCTGACTACCACCCCACTTGTTTGAATTTTTTTCTACCTAGACAATGAAAGATAATGTGTATGTTTTTTTCTAACATGATCTTAAAGATAAGTAAAAAAAAAAGGGTGTGTTAGGTTCATAAAAAGGAGATGGATACTAAACAAACGAAAAACTTCTTATCCACACCTCCCGGAAATAAGAAAAAAATGGTTTTTTTTGTGTTGCAAATTATTTTTGGAAAATCCGATCCGTCCAATGTGTTCAAAAGGTGTTTTCAAGGGTCCACGCGGGAAATCTTCAAAAAAAAATACCGGGAAGGGCTTGATCCAAGCAGTTTTCGCAAAAAAATGTAAATATATATTTTTTACGAAAACTGCTTGGATCAAGCCCTTCCCGGTATTGTTTTTTGAAGATTTTTCGCAAGGACCCTTGAAAACACCTTCTGAACACATTGGACGGATCGGATCGTCAAAAAACTGTTTGGATCATGAGGTCCGGAAATGAAAAGTCCGGATGTGAAGCTTTACCACTAAACAAATTCAAAATCTCACATATGTTTAGATCGTGCTCCACTATATGGCTAGGGCACTGGATTTGAACATTTGAGGGTTAAGCATGGGTGTAGTTTGAAAGAAATGAAGTTTTAGAGAAAACCCTAAAAAGTTTTCATTGGTGCATCAAGAAATGTAGGGGTATAGCCATATAGATATGAGAAAAGGAGTGGGAATAAAATATCCCGTCTGTTTAAAATTTAGGTTTAGTTTAATTGGATGACAGTAATCTCAAGGGAGAATGGAAATGTGATGTCTTTTACCCATGATTCCAACGTTTGGAGCAAACATGGGCGGGAATGTGATGCCAAACTTTTTTTATTCCAATGTTTGGTAGAGACAGGAATAGGAATGTGATTCCTGATGACATATTCAACTAGGAATCACATTCCCAGACTGAGTGCAAATTTGATCCCTCCCTTGAATCTCAAATTCATGGCTCATTCACTAAGAAAAGGAAATGTTGACTTAATATATTTCCAAAATAATTGTTTCCTGCATAAGATTACTGAATTAATCCGAACACTGAAATACAATTCTTGCAGGTATTAAATTCCTAAGAATTTGATTCCTAGTAATCATATTCCTATTCCTACTCAAGAAAATTCCCAGAAATTTGATTCCCGGTAATCATATTCCTATTCTACTCAAGATTCCGGTCATTCAAACACAGAGTGAAGTAGTAAAATTGGCAATGAGAGAGAGTTATAGTCTGTCACGCCCTCCAAATTTTAAAAGAATATCCATTAATAAAATCCACGTGGACGGTCAACACGTCCACGGCCACGTTGAAGTCCAAATAGAAAAGTCAAGTCAACGACACAATACATTAAAGTCTACGGGCACCCGAGCCCCAAATATACACATACATAAGTTTTAAGTGAGTTTACAACCCAAAGTCAAGAGAGAAAACGTAAATAAGTTACAAAACCATCTTGGCAAAAACACTACTTCTAAGATGATGATATAACTCTTCCATAAGCCTTTCAAAAAAAAATATGTATGCAAGCACTCCACGCACTCCATGATCATGCTCCTTGATGGGTACCTGAAAAATTTATAGGTTGAGCTACACTAGCCCAGTAGAGAAATATCTAAAGATTCTAAGTGAAATGAAATGTACATGAGCAATAGACAAGGAAAACGTAAACCATGAAACAATAGTTGTGAGAGAGAGAGAGAGAGAGAGTGTGTGTGTGTTGAGGTTAAGGACTAGAGAACAACACAAAGGCTATTGGATTTCCATCTACTATCGTCCCGCGTGTTTAACTCATGCCCGACTCGTACCCGGCACACCACAAGTGTCCTACACGTTTACCATATGTATCTCATTCCTCCTAAATCATTTCATTATTTTTCCGGGCATGCCATATAGGCCCCGTGCCATTCCGGGCGTACCCTTTTTGGGCCCCGTGCCACTCCGGGCATACCCTTTTTGGGCCCCGTGCCACTCCGGGCATACCCTTTTTGGGCCCCGTGCCATTTATTTCACGCACATTATCACTTATCAATACATAATCCCAACTTGATATCCCATACGACTCACATGTCACTCAACCTTTTTCCATGTGTCCCGGACTCTCCACTCATCCCTAATGCGTGCTAACCACCAATGTGTGGACCGTGTCCTCACTAAACTCATCTTTAATCACGTAACAAGTGTCTTCATTCATTTCTCATTATCAATTGACACCAAAGTGTTCCCAAGGTTGATAATGTCCTAACACAAGTGAAAAACACGTTTAAGGATCAAACAAGTGCATGGGGATAGGCCGGAACAACAAAACCAAAGTTGTCCACTAATCTGTCAAAACCGCCCAGGGCGGCCGTGATTCCCGCCCGGGCGGATTTTCCAGAGAGCATGCCGAAAAAGTGCCAAAAATGGGATTTTTGGGGATTTTGCTACACAACTCCAAATTGGATGATTCCAAAGCCAAAAATCAATGGAATTGGATGGAGAATGACAATTTAACACTCAATTTGATCAAGGAAACATCAATCAACAAAAAATCAAGCATTTACTCAAAGAACTTGATGAAAAATGGGGTTCCAAGTGGGTTACTTAAATTTTCAAGCCAATACATGGAATTGGTGCAAGATTAGGACCAAGTAACAATCAAATTGAGTAAAGAATCATGTATGAACCAAGGGATAGCACATAATAGCTCAATTTGGGAAAGAAACAAGAATTTCTCCATGAAATACACAAGACACAAGTTCTTGGATCAAACAAGAGTCTATACACACACACACACAACATTTGCACTTAAAATAGTTGGATATTTCCCTACCTCAAGTGAAGACTTGCTCTAGATCAACCAAAAACGAATTTCTAGATCCCCAATTTGAGCAATCCCGTTTTTGGCTCTCCCGGTGTGAAAAGATGGTACTCCAAGCTCCCAAACACGCGTAGATGATGAATCTTTGGTCAATTTGTGAAGAAGATTGATGATGAGGGAGTAATTTGAGCTCAAAGGAGCAAAAATGGAGGAGAGGAGGAGGAAGGGCTGATTTTTTTGGTAGAAGAGGAAGATGATATATCCCTCTCTATACACACACATATAAATACATAGGGACAATTACACCCCAAGCCCCAAAGTGGCTTGTGTAAACCAATTTAACCCTATTCCACTTATATTACACTTCACCTCATCACTTATGCATATATCACATTTTCTCACATTACCTCAACATTATTTTCGAAAAAAAGATATAAAAATACGAGTCCTTACATAGTCTAGGGGTGCCATACACCGGTCTGGCTTGGGTTCGACCATGTTTATACTAGATAATAACAGTATTTGTGCAAGCCCAAGCCCGACTCACTACTAATCAAGCTCCATTTAATAAGTCTAAGCCCAACCCAAGTAAATTTTTAATTCTTCAAGCCCATGCAACAAGCCCATTTAATTTTCTAAAGTGTATCACAAAAATAAATTAATGAATCATAACGATTAAATATTAGAATTCACAACCGTAATAATTATAGTTAAAGTTCTAATTTCTCACAAAAATATTAAAGAAAATAACTATTAGAAGAAAAGAGAAAAAATTGAAGAGCAAGAAGACAAAGATGAAACATATTCTCTAATAAGAAAAGATGCGCCGCTTCAAGGAAAAAAACCCCAAGCAATTAGGACTTACAGCAACAACAACATAGGTACACATATATCCTATTAAAATAAATACTCCCTCCATCGGTGTTTGTTGGTCCTTTTTTCGGAGTTTGTTCAAATGTATCTTCCAATTTATATTGTTTTTCATGATTTTAAAAACTTCGAATAATAGAATTAATTGAGATATATCAAGCAAGATCTATCTTACATATTTTTTGAGATCTGTATTGAAAAATATAATCAATTGAAAAGCGGTACAAACTCCAAAAAAGGACAAACAAACACAGATAGATGGAGTATTATTTTAATCATGTCAGGCTGGGCGCAAGGGATTTTCCCAAACCCAGCCCATTTAGTAAATGAGTTTAAAATCTCAACCCAGCCTAGCTCTAGGGGCTTAAATGTTTATCCTAAACCCTAAAAACATGAGTTATAATGGGCAGGCTTCTGGGCTGGTGTACACCCTTACGCTCTGTTTGGATGGCGGAGAAGAGGATGAATTTGTGAGGTGGCTTGATTTGTAGTCTTGGTCCTACTACAATTAGGTGTTTGGCAACCCTCCTTTCCCCTTGATTCGACTACTGTTGGCACTACAAATCCACCCTGTCAAGTGGAGCTTCACCCCTGTCGTTACCGACTCTGGGGGATTTTGGTATGCTTTTGCCCCTCCAAATCCACCCTCCTAATTTCGCTAGAGAGAGAGGTACTTGTAATCGTTGCCGATGATTTAGGTCACCAGTGCTATCTTGCGCTTTGGCAATGAAGAAGGAGAGTAATTGCCTTTGACGGTGGTGGAGGATCCGGATTTGGGGTGGTTAGTTTCGGATGCCATTGGCTACTGACAGAAGTTGGGGGTAAATGGTCTAAGGGCATCCGTAGTGGTGGAGTTAAAAATGTGTTGTTATATGACACAAAAGTGTAAAAAGTGAATCCTATTTATGTGTTGTTATGACAAAATGTGTTAAGGTAAGTAGTGTTGCAATGGTGCTGTTAGGGTGTTGTCAAAATATAAAAAAAGGACACAAATATATATGTATATATAGATATAGGTGGGCCTAACTTTTACTCTTTTCTCTTTCTCTCTCCTCCCTATCTCTACCTCTCTCTCAGAAATAATATTAGCAGTACCAACAACTGTGTTGGTGCGGATATTTTTTTCCTATTTTCTTACACTAACTACACCATTGGGACCCAAAAAGGGGCAAATATTTGTTACTTACACTAACTCTTACACTAATTCTTACACTAGTGATGTCACTGCGGATGCCCTAAGACTTTTTGCAGAAAAAAGTAGAATTAGCAAATTAAGAGATGAGTAGTGCAATTAGGCAAATATGTGTTATTTTAATTTTTAGGTGAAGAAAAGGTATTACCAGTTAGAGGAAATGAGTGTCAGGGATTTTCTTGATCGAAATCGGAAGGGAAACGAGGGGGGTAATATGGGACCGAGGAAAATTTTTGGGGTACCGAGTGGGTACCACGTGGCTGAGCCCACGTGGTACCCGAACATTGCATCCGGGCCGTCCAAAAGTGTATTGGACGGACGAGATTGAAACCCTCTCTCCCCTCCTCTCTCTCCTGTTTCTCTCTCTTTAATTGGAGCCGTCCAAAACCGAAATGGACGGCCCAGATTGCGTGAGCGGGTACCTCGGCATTGAAAAATTTCTCGGGACCGAGACAATTGGAGTCGAAATGTGTTCGTGGACAAATACAGAGTACTTTTTTATAAGCTGATGCATTTGATACTTTAATAGTACTTGTTTTCTACTTTTTTTAAACAACAATTTTTTTCACATAATATAAATTTTATTTATTTTACAGCAATTAAATTGTAATTTTTTAATTATTCAAATTTTCCATTATATTAATAAATTGAGGGCTATTGAGTCATTTGACAACTTATCCGTTATATCCACATTCCAAATCTCCTTTCTCAAAATACCATCCAAACACCTGATTACAAATTCAACATTCTTAAGATGTGGGTCCACCCTCATTACAAATCCACACTCTTTTTATATCCACCCAATCCGCTATCGAAACATGTCGTTAGGTTGTGAGTAGAGCTGTAAACGAGCCGAGCTTTAAAATGTTCAGGTTCGTTCATTAAGTTTTTCAACGAACTTGAGCCGAACTCGAACTTAGTGAAAATTTGATGAGCCGAGCTTGCCAAGGTTTGAGTCGAACTCGAACTTGTTCACGAGCCTTAGCGAGTAAAAAATACTAAATATTTATGCTCTCATACAAGTCTAGAACTACAAACAAATTTTTTATTTTGTATATAAAGAAGCCTATCCATATATAAAATTACAAAAACATACTAAAATTTGAGTTTACAATACATTTATAAGTTTATACATGTACAAGTTATAAAACTTTCATTATGTACATATGAAAGTTATACATATTCAAGGTTATATATGAAATTCTTATGAGATATACGTATATATTTTAAATTCACAAGCCTAATCGAGCCGAATATTGTCAAGTTCAAGTTCGGCTCCTTTATTAAACGAGCCTAAAATTGAGGTTCAGGTTCAATTCGTTTAGTAACTGAATCGAACTAGAACGAGTCTTTACCAAGTCGAGTCTTGAATAGTTCACGAATGACTCAGTTCATTTATGACCCTAGTTGTGAAAGTACTAGCGCTTTTGCCATTTGGCTTCAGAGAAAGTTTTCAGGCACGGTTTGATTAATTGAAAAAAAAAAAAAAAAACACACATTTTGATTGACGCATTTCCATTGGGAGATGGAATATGACAGGGTCCAAAGACTCCAATTCCGGTAAATCCACGGGACCGATGGCAGTGTAACAACAGTGCAAAAACGGGTTTGCGGGGCCTACTTTTGGGTCCTACACAAAAAATTGAGCCGTTCATTAATTTTAGAATATTTTTTGAGTGGCCATAAAAAAATCTGCTCTATCGGATTACTGCAAATGTTTAATCTAATATGTCAATTTTCCATTCAGAAAGTAGAATCCTGAATGCTAAACGAAAAATGGATACATTGTATCAAACATTTACATTTATCCGATTTAGCTAATTTTCATAAAGCCACTCAATTTTTTTTTAAAATTTAATGAATGGCTCGGATCTTTTGTTCGAGGCCCGAAAGTGGGCCCCGCAAACCAGTCTGTGCACCGTTGGTACACTCTCATCTCTTCTCGTGAGTTGTGCTATGGATATCGTTGTACAAATATTGTATAGACGGCGTGAACAACCTATTAAAGAGTTCCACACAAATGATCCAATTCAATCAATGATATTTATTTGAACGACCTTGAAAAAATTCAACTCAATTAAATATCAATAAGTGTTTGATCCAGTATTTTAATTTTCATTCAGAATTCAAGATCCTGACTCCTGAATAAAAAATTTAAAAATTGGATCAAACTCTTACCAATATCCAATTGAGCTGATTTTTTTCCTAAGCGACTAAAAAAATATTTTAAAATTGTTGTACCTATTTGATCATTTGCTTGACACCCTTCAATGGGCCCCACACGTCATCTGTACTGTACACTTTTTATCGATATTGGTTTATACTTATGTTAAATTTATTTATTTGAAGTGGCTGGTAAATCTCTCACGCGTATGGTCTTTTTATACGAGTTCATGTGTAAATAACAAATTTGGTCTTTGGAAAGTCTTTCATTAGGATTTATATTAGGGGTGTGTGGTGTCCTCCACCTTGCCTTTTTAATGTATTTTGAATTAAAATTTCTGAAACCATAATAATGCTACTCATGGAAAAAGTTTACAAGTTAAATGTACAAAGACAAGGGGAATAACTGAAGCTAGTTTTTATTTCTCTAATTGCTGAAAATGCTTAGATATTTCAAAGAACCGGTTTTACCCCTGAAAAAACCTGCTATGCAGAGCTGATTTCATTGTTGTCTTCTCTTTTTACTCCTCTCTTGAAATACTCAAAATTCTAACATTGCAAACGTCATTTTTCAACAAAGTGGCAAGAATAAATATAAGAAATTTCTAACGTAAGTAGATGTTTTAACTAATAACAAAATAATAAGTAGTTAGATATACTAAAATAAATAAACTTTCAGCCAATTCTCAAAAAAATACTTAGACTTTAGCCTTCAACAAAATCACATCCGAACTTTATATTCCATCAATAATAAAACCATGCCATCCCATTCTGTTAATATTTTTTACAGAGGACATTAATGATCGTTAACTCTTAGTAGGCCTACCAGCCCTACCTACCATTTTGGTTGTGCACCAAGATAAGTTTTCCAAAAATGTGGTCTATGATGTACCAATGAACGATCCACACCGTTGATTACTCCATTTTCCAAATACTTTTTCGAGCTAACCTGGAAAATTTCAACTCAATCGGATACATATAAGTACTTGATTTTTCATTCAGAATTTAGATCCTATAATTTGAATGAAATCTTGAACAATTGGATCGGACACTTACATGTATCTGATTGAGTTTAATTTTTCAAGATTAATCAAAAATGTATTTAAAAAATAATCAACTGTTTGAATCTTCGTGTGGGACCCCAGAATGGGGCCCACACGTGAACCACTGCCAATTTCTGGGGGCCCACACGTGAACCACTGCCAATCTGCCATTAATCACCACCACCCCCGAGATGCCCATAAACCCTCACCTCAAACCGCCCAATTTCATTGCCACCTTATCCGATGTCTACTGCCGCCTTGAAAACTCCCATGGGAAGAACAAATTGTTGGTTTTGTAGCAGCCGAGGTACAAAGAGGCCGCAACGGTCAACTGAGGCTCGGTGAACCCCATCTCCTTCGGTTCTTAATGGTACTGAACCGCTCGGTGATGGCGATCCCTGGATGGTTCAAGTCAGGGAATAGGTGCTCGGAACGACGCCCCCGGTTAGCCAGACCAGATGTCGCTTCGGCGGCGCGGCTCCTCGGCTGCATTGTATTCAGTCCTCGAGCTGTCCGGAAGCCACGTTGTCCGCCGAAGGACCAAACTTGCTGAGGGACATATGACCGCGTGGGAACGTCAACCAGGCTTGCGAGTAGCCGACTTGGCTTAAGCTACCCATCGAGAGGAAAGGAGCCTGGCGTGGGCGATGATCCGAGAGCCAGGGGCTAGGGATGCTAGCTGAGGGAAGAGGTTTCGCCGAGGACCCTTGGAGCCGTCCTTGGAGAGGGTGGGTGGTGACTTGACAAGTGACGGATGGGATTGAAACGGTGTCAGGCGGCCTCAGGACGTTGCGCTCGAGGCGCCTGGCGGTCCACGTGACAGACCGGGGGGTATCCGAGAGTTGTTGAGTGCGCGGGCAGGTAAGTAGGGTGACGTCAACTGGAGTGGCGAAGTAATCATGGCTGGCCCATGTGCTTGGTGAAGAAAGGACGGCGCGTGGGAGGCACGGGAAACGTAGTGGGGAAGCTTCCCCATTCCTATAAAAGGGGGGCTCCTCCCACCAGGAAAGCTCTCTCTTCGATTACTCTTCGAAAAAGAAGAATCAGTTCTGATTTTTATACTTTAGCACCGGTGACTTACTAGACTGCCGGAGCGCCTTCCTGGACCATCACCGTCCGAGCGAGGTGCTAACGCGGATGATATTTGTGCAGGACCCCCTCCCAAGTGGATCCCCTTTCTTCGAGCTGCCCTTACCCCCTCTCTCATCCGTCTCTGCCTGTCCTACAAGGTTCAAAGAAGTGCACCAGAGAAGCAAGCCCCACAGGTTTTACTCGAGCAGTACCCAATCTTGTGTGGCCTTAATGACCAGAAGCTACTCCGGCGGCGTCTCCAGGCAGTGCATGAACACGCGGTGGACGTACACTTGAAGGTTGTGCTATCGGCGTGGTTGCATTATGAGAGGAGAGAGAATGACTTGTGGGTATTTCATCTAACGTTGCTTTGGCTTCTGGGTATGACTCCAATTTAGTTTGTGATTGTTAAATTTCCTGGTCTCTCTCGGTTCAATCCCTGACAACTTAGGGGTCCAATTTCCAATTTACGTAATGACTGGTGGTGGGTGGTTTGGCAGCGGTCACAGGTGGTGGAGGCCAATGGTGGTTTTGATGCGAATTCGGGGGTGGTGGTGATTAGTGGTTGTGGTTCATGTGTGGGCCCCATTTCGGGGTCCCACACAAACAATCAAAACCGTTGTTTATTTTTTAAATACTTTTTTGAGCTAACCCCCTGAAAAATTCAATTCAATTGGATACATGTACGTGTTCGATCCAATTGTTCAAGGTTTCATTCAGATAATATGATCCTAAATTCTGAATGAAAATTGGACGATTCGATCAAGCACTTACATGTATCTTATTGAGTTGAAATTTTCCACTTTAGCTTGAAAACTTATTTGAAAAATAATCGATGGTTTGGATCATTCTGGAAAACTTATCCTAGTGCACAACCAAAATGGTGGGTAGGGCTACTAAGAGTAAACCATCATTAACTCCCTTTGTCAAAAACACTAACAAAATGGGACGACAAGTGTTTTTTTGTTGACGGAATATAAAGTTAGAGTGTGGTTTGTTGACAGCTGAAGTTCAAGAATTTTTTTTAAGAATTGGCTGAAAGTTCAGGTTTTTTTTTTTGTTTGAAATTTTCCCCTTTTTTTGATATATATTTTTCCATTTATTAGCGGATTCTTACATTGGCCCTTGGTTTAGTTATTGGGCGAAAATTCGTACAAGAGTTGTGAATTAGTTACAGTGATAAGTCAAATTACGTCGCGTTGTGCTTTAAGGCACAACGCGACATCACTTGACCTCAATCGATACAATTCTATTCGTCCAATGACTAAACCATGATCAAAAAGCATAAAGAAAGCCTTGCCTTGGTGCTAGAAGTTGCCCATGTCCAAAAGGAACAATGCAAGATAACACGAACCCAACTTAAACAAATTATTATTCGTTACATTGGTCTCTCCCACCACCAAATTCTACTTTCTACTTTGTTTATTAGGGAGACTGCAGATCAATCAATTAGTCAAATCATATCCTCATCCAGTATGGTTTTGCTGAAAAACTAACCAAGCAAAAGAAATAAAAAGGAAGAAAATAAATTACATTGAGGAAGGTGATTGTTTATCGAATAGCGTACAAAAACAATTAACAACTAAAAGCACTGATTCTATCGAATTTGTGTCCATTCATTGCCCATACCTAAAGGCATTTAACATATAAATTGCACGATTCAAAACAACTACTAGGCATTGTACAAAAGATCCCTTCTAAAATTGAATCTCACACATTTTTGATTCATCAATAAGCTTTAAGCAGTAAAAAAAAAGTACGAAACATTTTTATTAAATAGTTTTACGATTGATCAAAGTACTTCTCCGTGTAACTCAAGACATACCAACCATCCTATCTTGAAATGCAATCCATCACCAAAGACACAACACGACACGTTAAAAGTATCATTTACCATTGTCACAAACAAACTCCGCTACTCTCAAAAAGAATTTATCCAATAGGAGCTCACACTTTAAATGGGATATAGCCAAGTATATATATTTTCTGTACATCAGAAAATCAAACACCATAAAAAACAGGAAGCCACATGGCCTCTCAAAAATAACAATTGGTCAGCCACTTTACTGCTCTTTTAATGCCTCTAAAAAAGGATGACACAAATCGCAGATCAGATTAAGATCGCGTTCCTCTCGAATCACAACATTGACGTTTCTCTTTTCAAAACATTTAACCTATAAAGAAATCCGAATGTTAATAATATTTTTTAAGTCGGATTTCACAAACAAAGGAACATAAGATTCGTATCACCAACATTCACCATATGTCCATATCCTTCATTTGTTTTGGTTCTGTTTTATGTTCTTCTTATCTGTATGTTGTTAGTTTTATTTTGTTGTAGTCTTTGTTTTCCGGTAGTTTGTAATAGCTTTCTTCTAAAAATGAAATCCTCTCTCTTTCACCCAAAAAAAATAAAAATATGCAAGCTAATTGATAACATTTTATTGAATAAAAAATTGATATTCACATTCCTTCTTTAACTTTCGTGTACTCTGCCTATGAAGGAGGCATAGAGGCATATGACAAATAAATAAATCAAAGAAGTGGAGTGTCACTGTAATTTACAAAATGATCATGTGGTGAAAAAAAGTATTTCATTTTTAGTTTCCCAAATATATAATTTTTTTTTTACAGAATATGGAGATCACCATGGCAAATCACATCAAGGAAAATGGAAACCCATAGTAGTAAATGGAACTGAAAAAACATACATACATGGAAAAAATCGGAGATCAGAACAATGAGAGAACAAAACCGACGGTCAGAGAGACGATCAGTGTTGCAATGAGAGAGAGAGAGGGCTTCCAATCTCAGCACTTAAAAAATGAATGGTGAGAATTTATGTAAGAGATAAGATTTGAAAACCTCTTTATTTTGTTATATAGATATAAATGCAAGCTATTGATAACATTTTATTAAATAAAAAACTGATATTCACTTTCCTTTTTAACTTTCACGTACTCGGCCTATGAAAGAGGCATAGACTCCCTGGGGTATGCCCCTTGTAGGCTGTATATCATGTTGTCTCGTTTTATTTCAAGCTTATTTATGAAAAAAAGAAAAGAAAAAGAGGCATAGACTCCATAGAGGCATATGACAAATAAATAAATCAAAGAAGTGGAGTGTCACTATAATTTACAAAACGATCATGTGGTGAAAAAAGTATTTCATATTTTTCCGTTGGGTAGACTCCATGCACCATTTAGTATAATTTGTCTTTTCCACTTGAGATTTGCATGTCATCTGTATATAGCTAAGTTATTGCTCTTGGTTGGAAGCTTGGCGCAATCTTTTTTGTTAGAACTTGTTTACTTTATGTATTGCACTTGTTCTTTTTTTTTAGTGGAAAAAGCGCATTTACCTTACACTTCAGATTTGCATGTCATCTATATATAGCTAAGTTATTGCTCTTGGTTGGAAGCTTGGCGCAATCTGTTTTGTTAGAATTTGTGTACTTTATGTATTGCACTTGTTCTTTTTTTTTAGTGGAAAAAGCGCATTTACCTTACACTTCATATATATTGCACTTCATATATTTGAGTACTTTATATATTGCACTTGTTTTTTTTAGTGGAAAAAGCGCATTTACTTTCGCATTTACCTTACACTTCATATATATTGCACTTCATATATTTGTGTACTTTATATATTGCACTTGTTTTTTTTAGTGGAAAAAGCGCATTTACTTTCGCATTTACCTTACACTTCATATATATTGCACTTCATATATTTGTGTACTTTATATATTGCACTTGTTTTTTTTAGTGGAAAAAGCGCATTTACTTTCACTATATTCAATAGATTGACCGTACTCTAGAGAAAAATACCTGAATTATCTATGGACATATTCTCCCCAGGGCCGGCCCTGAGATTCTCGGGGCCTAAGACAAACTTGTGAATCTGGGCCCTATGTTTTCCTTTTTTCTTTTTTTTAAAAAAAGAAAACCAACCTCAAAATGATAGTTACTTTGTACTATATATTTTTTTTCTATGATTCGTTCCGTTGTTTCGAATAAAACTAGTTTTTGGTGCAAAACAAAAAAATATCCCTTTGAAAATGTGAGTTTGTGCGGGGGAAAATATTATTATATAGAAGGAAAAGGGAGAACCAGGTATTGAACCATGTACCTATTGCATAAAGAAACTAAGTTTTTCCACTAGGCTACCTAGCTCATTGATTATATAAGCGATATGTTAAATATATATTCTGTATTTAGGTGTAACTATCCAAGGCCCTAATTTTAGGCCAAAACTTGAGGGCCTAAGTCAACCGCCTTACACGCCTTAGCTCAGGGTCAACCTTGAATTTCTCCCTACCATTCTGTATTCGAACATGAGTCACTAGATGGGCAAGCACATGCATGAAATAGTCCATAGTTGGAAAAAAAAAATTGATAGTCATCCTTAAAAAAAAAAATTTTTTTCCTCCTTGGTTGATCTTGTTCTATATAGCTTTATTTATTTATTTCAAGTTTCGACCTAATCAAGGCAACTCAACTTTTGACCAAGACTTCAATAACAATCCACTACAAATGAAAAGAATACCAGCTTTCAAACTCCATGAGAATGGGGTTAGCTTTTACAACATTGAGGGTAATGTAATCAAGGAATACCATATCTAAGGCAACCCTTTCCCCAGGCCAAGAGTATGGTCAAGGGGCATTCTAGTAAAACAAAACAATCCCCATTGGCATTAATCAAGGGGTCCCCCACCCCACCCCCACTGCTAGAGAAGAAACAAATTGAGATGAAATATTAGTTAAGTAAAGAGAGAGTGTGGGGGACCAATGAGGCATTTGACGAAAAGAGGAGGAGAAAGTGGAGATTACATAGACACTGGGGGACCAATGTTGCAAGTACTCTTTCTATTTTATTACTACTCTTACTAATTACCACTCCTAAAAGAAAGAAAGAAAGAAAGAAAGAAAGGAAAAAAGAAAAAAAGAAAATGATATTGATGGAGGACAGCTGCTTTCCTACCCAATTCCAAGAACGACGACGGTGTAGCTGCGTATCCAACCCAACCGTACCATTCTCCAGCTGTCTTCCGCTCATTCCCAGCTAATGCATTTCAGACATCTCTCTCTCTCTCCCCCCTTCTCCCATACTCGTAGTTGTGGGACTTTTATAATCTTTATTTGAGATCGAAACTGTTCAATTTGTCAAAATATATTCATGTAAAAAAATCAAACTAATTAGATATTGGTAGACATGTGGTTGGATATTATTTGTTTTACAAAAATGGACGGTCAATATTATTTTACAGGACCCTGCTATGGGTACAGAATTTTTTGTACAGAAATTGTACAAATCGCTCTCGGGGACCCGCTTTTGGGTCCCACAAGATTGATCCGAACCGTTCATTATTCTTAGAACATTTTTCCGAGGGGCTCCACAAAATTTCAGCTCAATCGGACGGTTAGAAGTGCTTGAACCAAAGTCCCACCGTTTCAATCACTTCTAACCGTGTGGGACTTTGGTTCAAGCACTTCTAACTGTCCGATTGAGCTGAAATTTTTTGGGTCCCCTCAGAAAAATGTTCTAAGAATAATGAACGGTTCGGATCACTCGTTTGGGACCCAAAAGTGGGTCCCCGAGAGCGATTTGTACAATTTTTGTACAAAAAATTCTGTACCTGTAGGTTTACTCTATTTTACAGAATAAATAGTACTCCCTCCGTCCCTAAATAAATGTCCGGATTGCAAATATGGGCATTTAAAAACATGCAAATTTTTTCTTTAAAAAAATTAGAAAAGAATGACAAAAAAAAAAAAATAGCTTGATGACGACATTTATTTAGCTGCGGAGGGAGTAGTAAGAAAATTTTGTTTCAATTGTGTGCCTTAGACTCACGTTTTTGTGTCCCACTGAGACTCCATGTTTTATGCATGTTTGTTACAATTGAGACTCCAATATCATATAAGACAATAAAAGATACGGTTCGGTATTATAACCAATTAGAGTTTGTATGGGAAAAACTTTACATAAAAGAGTCCTTGATGGATTAGGAGTTCTTATAATTATCTCTAAGGCCCTCTCCCGATCTCCTCTCCTCTCCTCTCCTCTATAAAAGAATAGAATACCCACCCATTCCACACACAATTTTTCATCAATTAAAGTATTCAGGTATTCTGTAAGTTAGAGACAGAGAGAAGAAGGTGAGCCTAGAATTAAGGTTATTCTAACTAAGGGGTTTGTTCTCTCTAATCTCGATAGTCGTTAAAGGTACATATAGTTTATTGTTCTTGAGATGTGTTGAATTCAAAATCCTATTATATCTGTTTTCCGCATAATAGTTAAATACAGATATAAATTTTACATATTAATCTCTGATGATCATAAACTTTTTAACCCAAAATATGCTAAACACCCCCTAAAAAAAGAACGGTTCTCATCCCAAATGAAAATTTCAGAGGATTCGCAATCGATGTCACTACGGTTGTTGGGAATGTTAAGTAGATCATCCATGTAAAAAAATAAAACCAGTAGCCATATGGTTAGATACCATTTATTTTATAAAAAAATGGATGATCAATACAGTATAATTTAGAGAATAAATAGTAGTAAGAAAATTTTGTCTAAATTGTGTGTCTACCAATCTCTGATGATCATAAACTTTTTTACCCACAATGTGTTCAACACTCCTAAAAAATGAATGGTTCCGATCACAAATGAAGATTTTAGAGGGTCCACAATTAATGTCACTACAGGGTATAGTAACTTGGGTCACTACGGAGACCCCGAGTCTCATTCTCCCCTTCTCGAAAGCCAAAAAAAAAAAAATTTATACTTCATTAAAAGTTGGTAACCTTTTACAGCACAACAAAAGGACACAACAGAGGGTTGGTTATGTCGTGGGAACTCGGACTTTGATTAGATAAGGCTCACATTCAAGTCCACATAGTTAGGGACGGATCTCAGAATCAACTCTAGTGGGGCACATTATTAATAAAATCGTGAAATTTCTTTTTCGTAATCAACCATCATAAAATCATCTTGAATCTGTTGGAGAGGTTTAGGCACCTTTATGGTTTAGCGGGGCTTTTTTTGGAATATATAAGTGATTTGTCCTCTTGACATTAAAAAATTAATTTTCACGGTTTGGAATTAGTTTTGAAAACGATACATAACTCAACAGCCCTAGGATTATCAATCCAGTTTCCCACTCCATCCCGCAGTGCATGGATTTTATTAATTCTCCTTCTATTGACCATAGTCAAATGAAAACAATCCATAATTATTGAAAGTCTTGCGTGTCCATCAATTTAGACATATTCATGAATTACTATCATTTGACAAATTCAAATCAAGCTCAAAAGCACATCAAAATAGGGAATAGTGTCCTTTTTAGTACGGAGTATTTGTTTTTGGTGCGTCAGAAACTCTCCCACATCCACTTTTGACCCTACCCAAGTGACAAATCCTTAAGTTTAAATCGGAAAAGATAAGAGGACAGATGCATGTGTATAGACGGCGTACCGACGGCGTCGCCGACGCCGTCGTGAGTCCCATCCGGTCGATCCGAGCCGTTCATCCTTCTCAAAATCAAATTCCGAGTGGGCCCACGCGGGAATCAAGGCAATCGGACGGCTGTATGAGCTCGATCCAAAATCACCCCATTTCATTCAAAAATTTTGAATGAAATAGGGTGATTTTGGATCGAGTTTTGAATGAAATTGGGTGATTTTGGATCGAGCTCATACAACCGTCTGATTGCCTTGATTCCCGCGTGGGCCCACTCGGAATTTGATTTTGAGAAGGATGAACGACTCGGATCGACCGGATGGGACTCACGACGGCGTCGGCAACGCCGTCGGTACACGTGCATCTGTGCACGTAGCAGCGTTCAGTTTAAATTCCCTTCTTTGACTAAAATAGAGACATTATTGGTTTTTCCACTTTCGGAAAACATAAAAAAGTAAGTAGGGGTAATTGTTCTAGGGTCCAGAAATGGGGACTTATTGTGCCATTTAGTCCATGTTAAAGTTTTACAAGGTCTAAGGTCCACAATTTTTTTTATTTTAAATTTAGGTACTTTCAAATGATACCCTAGGGTTTAGGTTTTATGGTACATTTTTCTATTATAGGGTTTTAGTGGTTTAGACACTTTCATAGGGTATCCTAGGGTTTTAGGCACTTTCATATGACTTTAGGATTTTAGGCACTTTTTGGCATTTTCAGGGTCAAACTTTTTGGCATTTTCATAGCGTGGTTTAGACCTAGGATTTAGGTTTTAGTGTGCATTTTCCTATTATAGGGTTTTAGTGGTTTAGGCACTTTCATAGGTATCCTTTCCTATTTTATAGGATTTTAGTTATTTTAGGCACTTTCAAGGATTTTTATATTTTTTTGGCACTTTCCTAGAGGTACAAACTTTTTTTTTGTAAAAAAATGAAAAAAACTTTTTTTTTTTGAAAAAAAAAATGTGAAAAAAAAAAAAAAAAAAAGATGTATAAACTTTTTTGGTGGATTAATGATAGGTTATAAACTTTTTGGTGGATTAATGAGGTTACAAATTTTTTGCCTAGGACTTTTGAACAAGTCGCCCAAAAAAGTAAAGCCATTGTTGACAACTAAATAATTTACCCAATTAATATTAGTACAAAATTACTAATTAAAAAAATAAATAGGAAAAATGAATAACCTAACTATAATTTGAGGTACTTTTCTCCCCTAACGTTTTATTTATAGGCAAATATTTCTTTTTGAAAATTTTCCACACAATACATGATATTCGGTTTCGGGTATTATGTTGTAGATGCAAATAGTGCTTGGTATGTATGATAGAGTTTGTTAGAAGAAACCTTTTTTTTTTTTTAATCTCTACATACCAAGCACTATATGTGAGTGAATTTTCTGTTTACATATATATAATCATAGTATATGCATGCATACCCGCGAGTCAGCGACCTAAGAACCGAGAAAACAAAGGAAAAATCATTGTTTTGGAAAATATTTTTCATGTGCCAATCAAACACTCGAAAATAAAAGTAAAAAAGTTTGTTTTCAGCAAAAGTATTTTACATGGAAAACATTTTACATCGAAACAAACAGAGCCCTAATGGCAGTTCAAGGGTAGTCATAGAGGTGTCAAGCAGGCCGTGCCATGCCGGCATGACCCGTTTAGTTTCGTGCCAACCATGCTTCGTGTTGTGCCGTGCCGGTTTATCAAATCGTGCCAACCGTGTTTCGTGTCGTGTCGTGTCGTGCCGACCTGTTTATCAAATTGTGTTGTGCCGTGCCGGCCCATTTACTTAATCGTGTCGCGTCGTGCCGTGCCATTTTTTAGTCGTGTCGTGTCGTGCTCGTGCAGACCCATCTCAGAGTTTCGTCGATTTTTTTTTGTATAATCTAGCCGAGTACCGTCGGAATTTTTTTATATATAACTATAGTTCATCACTTTGTTCCCGGTTTCTTTGAAATAAACTCTCACCGGTAAAAGTTTTTTAAGATCCGAACCGTCCAAAAGTGTTTTGGACAGTCGACATGCGCAACCGGTACAGCTACGTGGTATCCGCTCGACACTAAAAAAATTCTCCTTTCAATGGGATTTGGTGTACTGTTCAAAACTTCAAATGTCGAATGAATTATGAAGCAAGATCCAAATACATGTGTCCCTTGTACTGGAAAAAAAAAAACATATTATTCATTATGTGAATCAAAGCTTTTTGTACACCCGATCAAACAAGAGCATACATCCTTGTAAAGTATACAACACAAGAAATTAAACCAATAAAGAAATTGTTTCAGAATGACATTATTTAGAAAATACTTTTTTGTCACAATAAATGTTAACCGAGGTTAACTTGGGTTAGAAAAAAATAAAAAAAAATTGTTGCACCATGCCCCGTGCCGTGTCTCTTGCCGTGTCATGCCAAACCACTTCTGTATCGTGCCCGTCCAAGACCGTGCCGTGCCACATTTAAACGTGCCGTGCCGTGCGAAGTGTTCGAGTTCGGCTCGTTAAAGAACCGAAACAGCCGAAAAATCAAGTTTTTGGAGCTCGGCTCGGTCATAAACGAAAGCCCTTTTCAAGCCGAGCTAATAATTTACTTAACGAGCCTCCTTAAATGAGCCGAGCCTATGTAATCGAGCCGAGCCTATGTAATCGAGCCGAGCTTTTGTCGGAAAGAGCTTTAGCAAGCTCGTTAACTAAACGAGCTTTGAAAATCGAGCTCGCTCGGCTTATTACTTATCGAACCGAGCCGAGTCGAGCCAATGTTTCGAAACTTTGCCGCTCTATTTCAGTTCATCGGTTTCCCGGTTTTTTGTAACCTATGGGTGGCACTTTGGCTTTATCTGTGCCCTCTCTGTCCTTTTAATCTCTGTATTTTCTTCAAAGATTAATAAAAAATATTTGCTTTACTGAAAAAAAAATATTACATAATCACGACCCAAAATGCTAACGTTGCAAAATTACAACATGTCAAAAAATAATAGGTTAGGCTGGAGGCTTCAAGAGGTTCTCTCTCTAGGATTGAGAGAGCAATCCCTCTTCCCCTTTTTTTTTTCTATTTCTTTTTCAAAAAGCCCCTCCCCTCCTTCTTTCCCTTCACCTCTTTTTTTTAAGGGACAACACGCCCCTAGGTCCATCTTTTACTCCTCCCCTCCCCCTCTTTTATAGTTGTGTGGTGGTTGAAACTCTTCTGAGTGGTGGCATTAATTAATTAATATATCCAACCGAGTGAAGTTCTCCCACTACTCCATTTTGGAAGGTGGCGGCCAGTCTTTCTATTTGGGATCTCTAGCCCTCATATCCAAGTCCGAGTGCCGGATGTGGGGCTTCGATATTTAAAACTACGTGTTTTTCCATCGTCATTGTTGTACATTTTTTTTTTTTTTGATTTTGTATTTTTTTCTTGTATTTTCAAAGAGTTCATTTTCTTTAGTCCAATAATATAAGTTTTCTTGGCAAAAAATAAATAAATAAATAAATAGGCCAATGGCTTGACTTTGACTCCTACTCATTTATAATAATAAAGCTGTAATTTAACTCTAAGGGAAAATTCAAAATGCCCCCAAACTTTCAAAAAATACATCCAAAACTTTCAAAAAAATCAATTTTACTCCCAAACTTTCATTCCGTTATCAAAATAACTCCTTCCGTCTCAATCCGTCAAATACATAACGAAATTACTTTTTCAAGAGTGTCATTTTTTCCGTTAAATGTTAGGGAAAAATTCAAAATGCCCCCAAACTTTACACCAAATGTCTCATCGCCTCCCAAACTTTTAAAAACTCAATTTTACTCCCAAACTTCCATTCCGTTATCAAACTAACTCCTTCCGTCTCATTCCGTTCTCACTAACAGATTCGATGACATGGACGATTTCAAGTCCATGGAAAATGCTAGGGGGTAAAACATAACACCCCAAAACGACATCGTTTTAGGGGCCTCTTTTTAAATAAAATAAAAATTGAAATTGGTTATCTCTCCACTTCCCCTCCCCTCCCCCTTTTATAAAATAAGTGGGAGAGAGAAGACCATCCTAGGTGACCATCACCCATTGGGGAGTTCGAATTCATTTGGGATCCTGTGTGTGTGTGTGTGTGTGTGTGTGTGTGTGTGTGTGTGTGTGTGTGTGTGAGAGAGAGAGAGAGAGGAGAGAGAGAGGGTCAATTGAGCACTTCCATATTTGACCGAAAAATTGTCGGAAAAAAAAAAAATAAATAGGCTTCTTGACTTTGACTCCTACTCATTTATAATAATCTGTATATTTAACTCTAATGTGAACATCGCCATCCAAGTCGGTTTGCTCAATGATGAGAAAGATAAATGCGATCGCGCACATGTGGTAAGCAACCGTATCAATGAGGTGAGCAAAACCCATTGATTCAATTGAGTTTTGATAAACTTCGATCAAAGGAACTAGAGATCAATTTATGCCGATTGGGGTTGGTGTACATTTTTTTGGTTCTCATGGGGTGAGAGAGATTTTAACGTTTTTTTTTCACCGTTATCATCCATTTTTCTTTGAGATCACGGAATAATATAAGTTTTGATAACTGGAAGTTTGGGAGTAAAAAGTTTTTTTGAAGTTTGGGAATAGACATTTGGTGTAAAGTTTGGGGGCATTTTGAATTTTTCCCTAACATTTAACGGAAAAAATGACCAAGTGGTAATTTCTTATGATTTACTCAAGGAATTATTTTGATAACGGAATGAAAGTTTGGGAGTAAAATTGATTTTTTTGAAAGTTTGGGGGTGAGACATTTGGTGTAAAGTTTGGGGGCATTTTGAATTTTTCCCTAACTCTAATGTGAACATCGCCAAATAGGTCATAATCAAGTGTGACTATAGGCTTAATTGATACATCATAATTAAGGTTTTTAGACTACTAGCCACAGATAAAAACCATAGGCCTGCCCTTGTCAATGTTGTCTTGGCCAATTGCCAACCACAAAATAATCTTCTGTAGTGGGCAGGGGGAATTTGCATATTTCTATATCGACAAATTATTTGGTTGGTAGTGTGATTGCGGACTTATACCTGATTTAATGTAACTTAGATACTTAAAATGTTGTATGTTAAGTTATTCCAAACATTACAACAAATCATTCATACTCTCTAGTTTACTCTTTGTTTAGATGAATTTAAGAAAAATTTATGCAACTAAGCACTACTAACTCTGTTATTTAGTTCAACGAAGGAAATCAAATCTTTTTTGTTGGTTGAAAAATACGTTATTAGTTGACCAAAATAACGTGTTCTAGTGTAAAAAAGACAAATTATAGATCGAGACACAAAGGGTAGTTTTTGAAAATCAAGCTAACATAACCTCATTATTTTCTAAGTTTTGGAATAAGAACACTATTATATCATGGGAGAGTATCAAAAAATGGTTGAACTCTTATCCTCTCTCACAGGAGATTGGAAGAGATGCATAAAAGCCATTACTGTCATTCAGATGAAGCTTGTTAGTTTAACTGGATATATATTAGTATCAATTTGAACTATTAGTATTTATCCAAAAGGATCGCAGCAATTAATGTATGGTCAAAATAATTATGGGTCATGTTAATTTTACAAAGATTGAGATATCTATTACCATATGGTGTGGTTTTATTATCATTGCTACTAATTTTAGGCACTATATATTCTATGGGTTTATATCCCTTCCCAATAATCTCGTTAAACAAACGGACCTTAGATAAATACATAAGTACACTTTATAATATAAAAATTTGGGTTAGATATAGGTAGGTTTAAAAGCAAGCATGGACCTAATAAAGCAGCCGCCAAAGACTTGTTTTTAATTAGGAAAATTCTAAAAACAGCCCAATGGACTGATTATAAGGCTTAAAAAGTGTATCAAAATGTATGAAAAGTGTATATGGATGTGTAAAAGTGTATGAAAAAGTAAAAAGAATACATTGGAGTATGTGTTTTTTTATTTTCTTATTGTCAGCCCAGTGGGCTGATAATAAAAAAACCCTTTTAATTAAGCTTGTTTCAAAAAGTGACTTTAAGTTAGGAATTGACTTAAGTTGGGTTTTTTAGTTGACGTATTGTGATTTGAAATAAGTCATTTTCTAGAAAAATCTATTATGTCAAATAGGAAGTGGGTCTCCAAATTGTACGAGTAAAAGTAATTATTCAGTGACTTTGGGACACGTGGTGCATGTCACAAGACCACCAAATACTTTTTGAAATTCAAGATTGTGTGCCTCATCGCTTGCGATTGCAAGGGAATTAGGGCCCATAAATCACGATCAAGTAGATACGCAAATTTAATTTCATTTTCAGTATATAGTGACATTATAGGCATGCTTCTTCACATTTCAACATCAGTTTGAGCCTTTAAAACTTACTTGGTTGATGCGTTGCCAAGAAGCTGGTTTCACATTTGGTCAAACAGGCATACACATACAGCCATATAATACAAAGAAAATATCACACAGCCTAGCTTATAATACAAAGATCACATATGGAAATATTAGCAAAAATTTCCATGCCTAAATCATATATGTAACCACATATTATGAACAGTGACGTAGCCAGAAAATTATACCAACGAGGGCACAATAAAAAAAATGTCAGTATTTTTGTTACGTAAATAAAAAATCTCTCCTCTTTAAGAATCTAATTTGCCTTTATTTTCATTTAATAATTTGAGCAACTATTGTGGGTTAAAATATTTAATGAGATTGTTTTAATGAATTATCTAATTGGATCATATTGTTCACTTAGCTGTTAAATGGGAGAATAAAATTGAGCTCCATATGTCGAGCAGGACCTATTCTTTTGGTAGCCTTCGGAAAGTTATATATATATTTCCAAAAAAATTCAAATGTTGTTTAAAGGCTCTTTTAGAGTAGTAATAAGTACTACTTTTATGATAGTAGTTCATAATTTTTCTTTTTGGAGTCACTCGGCACTCGCTGCCCGTCCTTCATGGGGACTCTATTCCATCTCATTGGGTTGTGGTTTCTTTTCCTTTTTTTTGTTTTTTTAATATATATACATACATATGATAGTTTGTATATATATATGGGAGCGGTTCCGCTCACACAACTCTTGACTTAAAAAATGTAAACCACCCATTTTTTAGTTTCACGCAAATGACCAGAGCCGATCAATTTGGTTAAAACATGTTTCTAAGAGTTTCCATAAATAATCAACTCATTCAGATATCAATAAGGGATTGATCGGTATTTTTTGACTGAATAGAAATTAAATAAATCGATCAAGCATTTACCAATATCCAAATGAGGTGATTTTTTACGGGTACTAGTAAAAACATGTTTAAAGCAAATTGACCGGCTGCAATTGTTGGCGTAGAGCTCCGATTATTTATGTGTCAAAAGTTGTGTGAGCGAAACCACCTCCATATATAAATATAAATATATAAACATGAACCTTACATATAAATATAAATAAGTATAAATATATAAATATAAATATTAGTAATGGTGTCTTTCTTATTATGTAGGAGTAATGGTGATAGAACACAGTTAATAAAATTTCTCTCTCTTTATCAGAAAAAAAAACATGAAGCTTGCAATTATTAAATGTGTCATCAATTATGCGTGGTATATTCCATACGCCACATCGTTAGGCTGTTAGCCGCCCCAATTACATGGAAAATGATATTTCTGCTTTATCTTTTTTACTGTAGCTTTTTGATGTATGAAAACTTAATTCTGTTTAATTGGCGTATCGTTGGGCGTTGGCTATTCGGGCAGCGCTCTTGAAACCTAGATAGAAGTATTACGGTAATTGATGATGTCTATCCTAATTTATATGCAATTAATATGAGGGCGAGCCATCAGGAGTAAATTTTTGGGGCCTTTTGCTTATTTTGCAAATATTGGTTTTGGATAAAAGACAACCTATTTGGGTTAACTTAGGCCCCGTTCAACTAAGCTTGACTTGCTTTTGAGATTTTTTTAGTTAATTGACGCAGGGGAATTCACGAGAGAATAGTTAGCATACTATTCCAAACGAGATAGGTTCTCGAATCCACGAGATGTTCTTGAATCCACAAGAAAAAGAGAAAAACTCTATAAATTTTTATTGATAATTGAATGTTAAAGCCATAGGCTTACACTCTTATTTATAATAATAGGAGTCCTAACTAAAAAGAAATTACTTAGAGTGGTGACCAAGCAAAACATTACTTGGAAACCTAGACATCCACGAGATGTTCTTGAATCCACAAGAAAAAGAGAAAAATTCTATAAATTTTATTGATAATTGAATGATAAAGCCATAGGCTTACACCCTTGTTTATAATAATAGGAGTCCTAACTAAAAAGAAATTACTTAAAGTGGTGACCAAGCAAAACATTACTTGGAAGCCTAGACTATTAGCTAAAAGTCAATAAATAAAATCTAATCAAAACTAAACTAGGAACGTGCAAAACAGGCAGTACACATCAAATCTTCTAAGAATATTTGTAAATAAAAATTGTGACAAAAATAATGTTTCCATAAATGGATAACCCAAGGCTGATGTGGCAATTTTGAGTATACAAGTTTGATTATACCATTAGTGATACCCTTATATTGTCACTGAGGTTTAAAAAGTGTATTGAAATGTGTGAAAAATATATTAAATTGTGTAGAAGTGCATAAAAAAGTGAAAAAATACAATAGATATGTGTGTTTTTTTTGTCTTCATTATACTTGATTGCTAGCCTAGTAGACTGGTTAATAGAGGGACCCAAATTTAAATGAGCCAAACTCAAATACTCCGACTGAGTTTTTTGTTTGATTTTAGCAACCATGATTTTAGCACCTGGTGAACTTATTTGTTAAAATCAAATGAAAAACTTATATACTTTTAAAAAAATAATAATAATAATAAAATAAAGTCTATACTATTCCTGAATTGCAACTTTTCGCAGCAGAAAATTAATGAAAAAGTATAGGTCCACCAAAGCAGAAAGTAAACAGCACAGGAGTCGGCGTCAAAGCGCATGAAACGCACGTTTTGCTAAACAAAAAGAAAGGAGTAAACTACAGTGACTTCCCCTGTATGCTTCTACCATTACACTATATTTCCCTGTTAATCCTTGATATCTCATTGTGCTCCCTTACTTTGGGAAAATGAGCAACAGACATCTCCAATAGTTGGTTCATTGTTTTTACTATGGATGGAAATGACACCATCTTGCCATCTTGGTAACGGAGAGTTTCCCCATTGACAAAATATCAACGCTTGCTAAAATCAACAATTGATTTTAATAAATGAAAAAACCATTTGCTAAAATCTAACTATTGGTAAAAATAAAAGATTTTAGCAAATGGATAACTCATTTTCTAAAATTAACTGCTAATTTTAGCAACTGTTGATTTTATTATTTAGGAAACTCCCCCTTAACTCCAAATGCATAAGCTAACCCTTTGAATTGGGGGTGAAGTGATATTTCAAGGATTATGGAGGAGAACACTGTAATAGTATAAGAAGTATACATAATACAGGGGTGGTCGTTGTAATTTACCCAATAGACAAGAGGAGGGAGCATGAAACTCGAGAGAGCAGTCCAGCTAGCAGTGGGCCCTAGATTTCTATCCTACCGACACGTTTTTTTCCAGCGTTTGACAGCTCACTCACCTCGGTTATGATGATTTTGTGCGACGACCAAAAAATCTTGCCCATACAAAAAATTAGTGTTCCCATTTTACCCTCTCCTCTCTTGGCTTTTCACCGTTTCTTCTTCGCACGGGTTTTCCGCGTCCCAACGCTGACTCATCCCGCGTAAGGGCTTACCTCAATGCACCTATGTCATACTATTTCATTTTCCTTTCCTAATCCTCATTTTGGCAAGTGGTAGTTAGCTCATGCAGTAAAGCTCTTGGATGCTCCACACTGTATTTTAGGTTCGAGTCACATTCTTCCTTCCCCCATGTAATAAATTAGGAATATAAAAAAAAAGATCCTCATTTTGAGGGGAGAATTTGTAATTTGTCTATATTGTTCAACTTTTTATACTTTATGAAAAAACTTACAAAAGACCTGTATCGTCTTTTTAAGAGCATATCAAACCCATCATATCTTCATTTTTTTTTTTCTTCCAATCTTTATTTTGAGGTGAATTTTGGAAAGATCTATCTTCGTTTTTAGAGATTTAGTCTCCAAATTTACTTTTGGGTTGGTCCTTCAAAGATTTCCCATAAGTACAAAAATTTGAAGAAAAATGATATAAATTATAATCTCTCTTTAAATGAAGTTTTGGAAAAAAAAAAAAAATACATATATATAGGCAAATTTTCTAATAAGAACCTCCCGGATTTAAGAAAAAATGTAATTTTTTCCTTAAAAAATTGTTTTTGGAAAATCCGAACCGTCCAATGTGTTTTCAAGGGTCTACGTAGGAAATCTTCAAAAAAAAAAAAAATATCGGGAAGAGCTTGATCAAAGCAGTTTTTCGCAAAACTGTAACTGCTACGGTGCTGAATTTTTCGTTCGGGATTGAATTTCGACGATCCGAACCGTTAGATGCGTTTAAAATGTGTTTTTAAGGGTCCAACGCGAGGATTCGTCCCAAAAAAATCCCGGAAGGACTTGATCCGAGCCGTTGATAAAAATGTACATAAACATATTTTATCGAAAATGGCTCGGAACAAGCCCTTTCGGGTAATTATTTTTTTACAAATCCTCGTGGTGGACCTTAAAAACACGTTTTAAACACATCTAACGGTTCAGATCGTCGAAATTCAATCCCGAACAAAAAATCTTGCACCGTAGAGAGTACTGGAGCCCTTATTAAATATTTGTTGTATATATATATATACTAGGAGATGCTCTAAAGTTGGAGTATACATTTTTAGTCGTTCATTTTATTAAGAAATGATTAGTAATACTCCTACACACGCTACTACTTTATTACTGTGATTACACGTGTCACATATCACTTCATCTCATTTTCTTTCTACCCATTGCGTTTTGAATGCTTCAAATTGTTTTGAGTTTGTCGAAAAGTCAATTAACAAATCCCGTCCGGCCATTTTGTTGATCTATTCATTGACTTTTGATTGTTTCAAATTGGGCTGATTAACCGATTTAAGGTTATTTTAATACTCCCTCCGTTCTTATTTGTTTGTCCCACACTCTCTCTCTTGTCTTTTTTCAAATAAAAAAATTAAGTGCTTCCGTGTATTATTTTTCAAATTTTTTCGCATCGAATTAAAGTATACGACGAGTACTTTAATTCGGTGTAAAAAAATTTGAAAAATAATACACGAAAACACTTTATTTTTTTATTTGAAAAGTGACACGACTTTTCGTAGTAGACAAACAAATAGGAACGGAGGGAGTACTTTATTCAAGAAATCGCGTGTTTTTTTAATTTTATTCTGAATCTACGTTAAATCGCATTTGCTAAACACACTTTATAAAAAACGTGTTTTCAAAACACACCTTCTCGGTAATTAATGGTGTAATTAACTTTTTGTTAATGATTAATTGAAAACGTGTTTAGCAAACTTGCACACCTGGAGACAAAAGCCCCAAAGTCTGATGAAGACAGTAGGTGAAATTTTTAACATGGGAAAAGTGTGCTTTTCAAGCACGACTATTGAAAGCGTGTTTCCTAACAACGCTTTTGGGTTAAATTAATTATATTGGGTTAACAGGTTAAGTAACAACAAAAGCGTGCTCCGCAAACACGTTTTCTAGAAAACGTGATTGCTAAACACGTTTTAACGTATTATGGGAATAAAGTTTAAATCACACGTTTTAATTAATAAAGTTAAAAAAAACGCAAAACGGTTAATGAGCCTTCAAATTGTGTGGGCCGAGTTGAGAAGTCATATAATAAAGTCGAATGATATTATCCTCCTCTTAATAAATTAAAGCGAGAAGTATAATTAGAATTGAATGACAATATTTAGAATCACACGGTTCTAATACCTAACGGTAATATTTGTTTAAGAGTGGAATTCAAAACAATACTAACATTGAGAATAATCGGGATTCATGCATGATTCATGAATATTATAGTGTGAAATACTACTCCTAACTGATATGAATATCGGAATTTGCAAACACATCTAGTTCATGTTTGAAGAGTGATATGAGTATTACAAAAGCAAGCCCATGCCATCAGGATTTTACACAAGCAAAGAAAAGGGCTGGGCTGGACCAACTGTAAGGAAACTTTTAAAGGCCCAATCAGAATGGTCTCTGAGTAAAAGGCTTCATGTGCAAACAAAAATTCATTTTGCCCAAAGACCCCCCACCCAACAAAGTCATGGAAAAAAAAAAGTCCAATACCAGAAACCTCCACAAGGAAACTGATAACCAAATTGTCGTTTCACACTCTTAATGCCAAAAAATGGAAAACCACAGAGGAGAAAGTATCGATTGATATCAATATCGTATTTGGCTTCCCTCTCTCTCTGAATAACAATTAAGTACATCTCAAGAGCAAGAGCATATGTCCAAAAAGATTCATGCGAACTTATTTGACACGCAATTTCCTCCAATAAATATTAGTATTTTAGAGTATTCATGCGCCGGTTTAATTCTAATTTGACTTGACCCAAAATATAGAATTCTTTGAGAACGTGCAATTGTGACGTTTTACGTATTTTGTAATATTTGGTCGCATCATTTACATTAATTAATGAAAAATTGTGTATGTATAACAAGTTAATAGAGCTAGCAGAGTTAAGATATTCTTGAACACTATGCTAAAACTTTCAGGAGTCACTACTGGTATTTTCGGTATTTTTGGACTATAAATTGTCAAATCAGTTGATGTATGAGAGGAGAATGACAACTGATTTGACAACTTGTAATCCATGAATATCAAAAATATCATAAAACCGTAGTGGAAACTCAAGCTGATTCGAGAGATCCAATGGTTGTGACGTGTCCAGCTAAAATTATTTGCGACATGAACTATTTGCAAGTGATACTAGCTAGTTCTGTTGTCAAGTTCAAGCAGTGCTTGGGCTTGGTTGGTGTTCACAGGCTTTGGAGAAGAGTTGTGTTACAAGAAGATTGCTCTATGGTTTTGTACTTGGCTCGTTTGCTTTGGCGGCTAAAGAAAGATCTCAGAGCACTACCTAAAAAATCTTAAAAACACAAAGTGTACACCCAAGCACATGTGGGACCCAATTTTGTTTGCTAAGAACTTAGTTAGCTAGCTAAGAAAAATTCACTTTAATGGGGCTCCCTATAAATACTCTCTAAAGTGTATGTGGGACCCATTTAAGTGGGCTTCATAACCAAAAAAACAATGGCAGATTCAAAGTTATAAATGCAAGCAACTTTCTCTCTCCTCTTTCTCTCTATCTCTCTCCTCTTTCTCTCTCCTTAAGTCCCTCCCCAAATTTAGGTAGTCACTTAGGGCACTTTAGGTAGTGAGGGGTGCCACCTAGGATTTTAGGGAGCCAAGTTTTGTGCACTAGAGACCATTTTTTGAGGTTTTTCTTAGTTAACTAGTTAGGGCACTTTAGGTAGTGATTTTAGGTAGTGCACTAGAGATGCCCTAAAACTCGAGCTCAATCTTAGCTCTATTATTAAATGCGCCTTAGCAAGTGGAGTCTTAATTTGTTCGCGAGCAGCTCGATTAATTTACAGCTCCGCTATTAATCAAAACAAAAAAAAAACACAATAGAAAAATAAAATTAAAAACAAAAACAAACTTTTTCTTGGTTGCGAAGTAAAAAGACAACCAATTGCATATGCAATTAAAAAGTCATTTGGTGGTGATGTATGAACAAGCTCATTTGGTGGTGATGTATTAGGATGTATGGGCTATAAAGTACTTCCAACCAAACGACTTTGATTTTTTCATACTGGAATAATAGTTGAATGTTGAACGAGTTCTCTTTAAGAAGGAAAGTGGCCGGGCAACTACTCTCTATTTGATTTGAACATGGAGTGTGATGAGGTATGTGCTCAGGGATGGAGCCAGAGGGGGGCCAGTAGGGGCGGTCGCCCCTGCAAGAAAAAGAAAACCTCTACTATTTTATAGGGAAAACAAGAATTTTCCTATGAATTATATAGGCTCGCCCATACAAAGTATTTTAGAAAATAAATCCGCCCCTGCGTATGCTGACCCTCTCTTGACTATATGAAAAGCTTGTTCTTCTAGACTATGAAAAGCCAATTTAATCTTTTTTTTTTGGAGTGATTTTTACATCTCCAAATTGTTATCCACACTCCTTTTTTGTTTTTTTAGTGAACTTGTTGTGTAAAAATTTCACTAAAAGATAAAGAGGAGGTGTGAATAACAATTTGGGAGTGTGAAAATCAATTACTCCCTCCGTCCCTTTTTAAATGTGTTGCTTCGTAAATCCAACTTATTAAAAAAATATCATAATTACACCTTTCACATCAACTTTTTCACTTTCCACATTAACTTTTACCTCCACTTTCCAAAACTATCCTTCACCCTTACCCATTAACTTTTTACCCACTAACTTTTCAAAAGGGCAAAATGATAATTCTACAAACTTTTACCCATTAACCTTTCAAAACACACACTTATTAAGGGACAACCCAAAATGGAAATGTCAACACTTAAAAAGGGACGGAGGGAGTACCTTTTTTGTCCATGATGATAGTTGAAATCTTGGTCTACAAGTTGTCACAATACATTAAAGGAAAGAAGTCAAATGATCAATTGGGGTTTTTTGGGCTTTTTATGCGGAGAGAGCTTTTTTTGGACCTTTTAGACAAAAGACTGATAAAGACAAAAAAGTCCAAAAACGTCGACAAGAGGAACGCCACCTAAGATGACAAGGAAACTCCCATTTTGATGTGGTAAAATTTAGTGAGGCCAGCCGGACTTTTGTGTACCAAAATTATCATTGATAGGTAAAACGTCCCTGTAGCTCCTCGGTTCTTGGAGGTTTAAGGAGGCCACTGTTTCAGTGATATTCTGAAAACAGCCACTTTGTGCATATTGCCAAAGGTTAAGTTTGTCTCGTCATCAACCATACCCCCAATGATTGGGGACATGATGGGTTTTAGTTATTGACATGTGTTGTTTGTTTTATGATTAACTAGGTTGGAGGCCTCGTGCCCAGTACGAGTTTTATGCCCGTGTGTTTGATTTAAGATTTTGCTTAGAGGTAGGTTAAAAGAATTCGTACTGAAGTTTGGTTAAGGAAGTTTCCACTGAAAGTTGCTTGGATGTGCACTCAACTAAGTTAATTTCTTGAATAGTATCACTATGAAGTTATAGAAAATCAACTAAAAGTTCCACTAAACAAAAATATATTGTAGCTAGCTTAATCCCCACTTGTGTTCACAGAAGCTTGAACAAAAATATTTTAGTGTGCTGAGTGTGTATCCAAGTGTTAGAGCAATCAAATGAGGTCACCCTACTGTTTGAATAACTAAGATGATATAGGAATTTCTCATCATCAACAAGCGCTGAAATATACTTGTAATTGGTATGCTATAAGGAGCTAGGGAGATGGAATACAATAAATTTGACAACGTCAAGAGCTTCACATAGCTTTTGAGTCTACCTTCGGTCTCTAGATTCCCATGGAGACTTTCTTCACCTCTCCCATCCTTGCAACAAAAAGAAGCTTCATTGCTTTGCGTCTCAAGGATAGAAGTATTTTAATTCTCCTTCGAGTCTAGCAAAGAAAGATTATCTTTTTTTTTGAACGGCAAAAAAGAATTTTATGTTGGAAATTTCTTGGAAATTTGGTGTGAATGAAACCGGGCGTTCGGAGGGTCTCTCGAGGCAACCGAAAGGACCTACGTAGCTGTTTATTACACGCGTTGATAGCTGAATATTTCGATGTTAATTGCTGGTTATAACATCCCGTAACCTCCCCATGATGGAGAATGAATGGCAGATTTCATCCCATTCAAATTCGTAATCAAGATTGGATGTTACATATTCTGAAATGAATTGCAGAATTCATTGGCTGATTCAATTTCATTATTGAATTGGGAGGCTCCTCATTAATCCCGTATTGATGATTTCAGCTCCTCCAAACAACTATATAAACACAGCTCTTGGTCATTGTTTCACATCAGAAATTCGAGCAACACAAGTACTCCAGAAATTCGTCTTTGAGAGAGAGCGGCAGACATAGTTTCAGTTCGCCAAGGCTTCCAACGGTGGTGTTCCGGTGGTTGTGGTGCTAGCCGTTTCATCCTGGGACGAAGACGTCGGTTCATCCTACAACACCTACGGTAGGCGGCGCATCTTTGTTAAGGAGAGTGTGTTACACACGACTCGGCCTTTTCAATCTACTGTTTGTATCTCTATTTCGATTCTGTTATTTCCCGTTTATGTAATTTCATTGTATTCTGTTCATGTATGATTATATCGAATGAATTTGTTATTTGGAATTCGGAATTGCCACTGTGATTTTTCCAACAAGCTTAACAAAGATTTTCTTATCGATTGGCAATCGAGTTCCAGAAAATAATTCTGTTTTGGTATTGACTTTTGAGTTGCAAGAACATAATCAAAGTTGTAACAGAATTGGTGGTATCTCGTTGAGATCATATTGTAATCTGACTAGATTACTCGTGTGGGAAATAGATACAAAAACATATCAGGGGCTACGGCCTAAGTCAATCGTGCGCGATTGGACTTCACTGATTAAGCCACGGCTTTAGGCAGTTGTGCGCAACTGGCCTTGATCAATCAAGTTTGATAGGCCTCTGGAGCAATCTACTTGGCTTAAGCCTTGACATTGCGCGGTCAGAAACTAATGATCAGTGGATTGCTTGGCTTCTGGAGCAACCTACTCTGCTTATGCAGTGACGTTGCTTAGCCACAGTCCCCTGGATCTCTGCTTTGTGATAGCAGTCCTGTGTTGGGTTTGAGAACAGCCAGTGGTTGGGCTAGTTCGGCCTAAGATTGTGCTCTGTCTGCAGTAATATAACCAGTGGAAGGTTAATTACTCAACCTTAGTACATGGCCAGTGTAGTAACTTGGCACATGGATTGGTATACTTGGCAGAGGCAGAACATGAATTGCCTTGATCGCTTAAGCAGTGAATTGTGTATACCGAACTCCCGCCTAGGGGCGCTGCCCCTAGGAACCCCGCTAGGGGGCACGGCCCCCTAGACCCCCCACCAGGGTACGCTTGTGCGTTGTGGGTGCAAGACCATGTTTGGTTGCTAGTTTAGATTGTTAATCTATACTTATTGTCATGATTGTGAAAATAGTTTCACTAATTTGTGGTTTGTCATTTCTCAGGTTAAGATGACAACTGGAAAGAGCAATGAGACTCCAAATGTGGGAAGCTCGAGTGCTGCTACTCCTTTGCATGGAGTCCCTTCGATACCAATGTCCCATGTCGATAAGCCTGGGAAGTTTGGTCCAGGGGTTGATTTCAAGAGATGGCAACAGAAGATGATGTTCTATCTGATCACTCTCCATCTTGTTGGGTGCTTGTCTGAGGATGCCCCAGTTGTTGCTGAAGATGAGACAAACAACCAGAAGCGACAAGCTCTGGATCAGTGGAAGAATGTTGATTATCTGGCCAAGAATTATGTCTTGAATGCTCTTGATGACTCGTTGTACTCTGTGTTCAATGAGGCGGAGTCAGCCAAGGAACTGTGGAAGTCCTTGGACAAAAAGTACAAAATTGAGGGGGCCGGGCCTAAAAAATTCGTGGTGGGCCGCTTCCTTGATTATACTATGAAAGATGAAAGGCCTGTGACTGAACATGTCCAAGAGCTCCAGATGTTGATCAATGAAATCAAAGCAGAAGGGATGTTGTTGCCTGAGGCGTTTCTGGTGGATGCTATCATCCACAAGCTTCCAGGAACTTGGAAGGAGTTCAAGAGTTATCTCATGTTCAAGAACAAGGAGATGACATTGGAGACTCTCTTCTACAAGCTCAATGTCACGGAAGGAAATCGGGCTAGAGAGAAGGCTGCTAAGCAGGCCGAAATGGCAAAGGCCAATATGGTGGAGCATGGTCGTCCTTCCTCAAGTTGTGTGAAAAAGAACCATCATGACAAGCGGTCTGACAAGCAGAAGGGCAAAAGTGTCAATCTGGGACCGAGGGGCGGTGTCGCTAAGAAGCAAAAGGAGAAGTTCCAAGGGAAATGCTTCAATTGTGACAAGTTTGGCCATAAAGCATCTGAGTGCAAGAAGCCACCGCGTCCACAAGCGCATATTGCAGAAGCCTCGGGAGGTAATTCTGACATGAACTTCTCAGCCACTATCTGGTGAACATGGTGGGCTCGAATCCACGGGAGTGGTGGATTGACACTGGGGCTACCCGCCATATCTGCTGTGACAAGAAGATGTTCACGTCACTTGAGCCGGTGAATGGGGAGAAGTTGTTTATGGGGAATTCAGCGACCTCAGATATTGCTGGTGAAGGAACAGTGGTCCTGAAGATGACTTCGGGGAAGACATTGACCCTGAACAAGGTGTTGTTCGTGCCAGACATTCGCAAGAATCTGATATCTGGTTCTCTGTTGAGCAAGCACGGCTTTCGCATGGTGTTTGAATCAGATAGGGTCATTCTGACTAACGCTGGATCATATGTAGGGAAAGGCTATATGGCCGATGGTTTATTAAAATGAATGTAATGACTGTTATCCCTACTATCAATAAAACAAATGCCCCAGTTGCTTATGTGCTTGAGTCTTCCATTTTGTGGCATGGTAGACTAGGTCATGTTAATTATGAATCTATGCATAGATTAGTTAACTTGGACCATATTCCAGCTTTTAATATTGATACAAATCACAAGTGTGAAACTTGTGTCGAAGCAAAGTTAACTAGAACTTCGTTTCGATCGGTTGAAAGAAGTACCGAACCGTTGGGGCTAATCCACACTGATGTGTGTGATTTGAAATATGTCCAAACGCCGAATGCAAATAAGTATTTCATTACTTTTATTGATGATAGCACGAAATATTGCTATGTGTACTTGCTAAAAAGCAAGGATGAAGCGTTGGACAAGTTCATTCTTTTTAAGAATGAGGTGGAGAACCAACTTAGCAGTAAGATTAAGGTGGTGAGAAGTGACCGAGGTGGTGAATATGAATCACCGTTTGGTAATTACTGTGCTGAACACGGTATTATTTACAAACCACTCGCACCTTACTCGCCTCGAACGGAATCATGGAGCGCAAGAATCGTACATTGAAAGAAATGATGAATGCTATGTTGGTTAGTTCTGGGTTGCCTC